>JANSVA010000004.1:31700822-31718782 GCA_025504915.1 Erythroxylum reticulatum
CAATTTTTGCCTACTAAAAGCATAAATATGGACATCAATTAAAGGCTTTGCTATAGAATGATATTAATTATCACTAGAAAAAATGATAGTGTGACAAAATATGATAAAGATCATATATATTTCTTATTCATGTTTATAGGTATTTGATACTAAATTTAGATTCAACATTATTATAATGTTTAATGTATGATAAGAATAATTTGTTGAGTAAAAGAAGTTGATCCAATTTTATAAAAATAGTTTGTATGGGTTGGATTAAAGGAGATTATGCTTAACATAAGTGACAAAAATACAAATTTGGATAACGAGACTAGACTTTTATGTCATGCTGGTTAAATCAACATGATGAGAATCATAAAGTTACATACAAGGATATGTATCCTTTGAAACTTATGAAATTTATTAAGTTAATAATAACCAAATCAATCTTTAGTGAAAGAATGATGATGATATTAAATAGTTAAATTTATACATGTGAATATGTTAGATGGAATAATAATTTATAAAAGGATGATTATTATATTTTGTAAGTATTACTATTGACTTTGTTTGATATAGTCATATATGTTAAATGAAATACTGATTTAAAATTTTGAAAAGTTCCATTTATTTAAATCTGAGTAGAAATTAAGCATTGAGAATTAAATTCCTTAAGAGTATAAGGAATGAGATTCATTAGTGAATACGTTCACAATAAAATTCGCTAAGGCCCCGTTTCATAAGCGAAAAAGTAAAGTGAATTTGAAATATGATTCCTCGGAAAATAAATCTATGGAAAGTAAAGATATTTACATGTTTGGATACTTATAAAAATTTTAATAGGAAAGATGGATGGATTCTTATTATAGTATTTGGTATGCAACAATATTTTATGGAATGTAACTTAATTTTGATTTGTATTTCTAATTATATCCCTACAAACTGAATAAAAATTGAAATCGTTAAATAAGAAAAAATATGAATCTGAAGAGCAAAAATATTCAAAATCTAAATACCGGCTGATACTAGAAATTTTAAAAAGTAGGGGGATTTTTTTGCAAAATTTTAAAAAATTTCCCTCTCTCCCTCTTATCTCTCTTTCCTCCCTTTTTTCAAAGTTTTTTAATTAGTTATTTTATTTATTTCAACTTTTATAATTATTTTGAATTATTGTTTTTAAAATAATAATAAATATTTTTATTACTAATAATAATTATAAATTAAATAAAGCTTATAAAAATTATTTTTATTTAAATTTATTTTAATATTTTTATAATATTTATTAATAAAGTATTAATAAAATATTTTATTTTTTAAAATAAATAATTTAAAATTTATTATTTATTATATATATTTTTAATTATTAAATCAAAATTTATTTGAAATTTATATATTTTAAAGTTGTAGAGTTGAGAGAGAAGAAATGGTTAAATTGGCTAGTATATGTTTTAGATTAAATTTCTATTGAAAGTAATCTAAATACCAAGGAGGTGCTGGGATTTAGAATCCAAGTAAAGTGTTAGGGAAAGTTTTTACTTTCCTTAGATTGGGAAAGTTTACTTTTCTAACGACTCAAAAAATGAACCAAACGTGATAATATAAATCTTAGGAAAAAAGATTACTTTCCCAAACAAGAATCTATGTCAACCAAACAAGGTCTAAGAGTATGGATATATATAGGGAGGAAAATAGAACATGAGATATTGTATGATGAAATAATATTTTTATAGCTATGTTTAGTACAATAACTTATCTTTAGTAGTTCTAATTAAATTAATTAACAAGATTTCATATTAGATATAAAACGCTAAGTCTTTGAAAGAGTTAAAGTTAATAATTTAAGGATGTAATGCTTAGTTGAAGCATGTACTATCCACTAAGTTTATGATTAAATTGGATAATAAAAGGTTACGAAATATATAAAACTAAATATATTTAATAACATGGTTTAAATTTTAGTTTAATAGTGTTTGATATATATATAGAAATGTAAAAATTGGAATTGGAATTTGAATAATGAAGGGTATTAAAGGAGTGATTCAAATAACTTTAAAACAACATTGACCTTGGCGTTTTTTTTTTTTGGTCGAGCCCATTTGACCACTATGTTGTAAATGGGCTTTTCAACATCTGGTCTATTGTACTATCAGTCAACATTAAAATTTGATAACAACAGTCGTCAGGCAAAACCACTTGTGTTGTCTATTATTTCTCATCCCCCCGCGGTAATTTCATCAAGCTCGCTATCGCTGCCTTTCAATCGCCTTGTAAGGACTGACTGATAGCTGAAATTAAAAGCCTCCGGTGTATAGTAATTGCTATGGTTTAAAACAATGTTTAATCCCAAGTTTGTTCACTATTGTTGAGTTATTTTTATATTTTATGGGATTATTCTAGACAAGTTTAAGGTGGCTTAGGAGTTATAACGGTCGTGTTTCTCTTTAAACAGAAAAATGCCTGTATCGCACAAAGTATTGTAAAAACGTGTCCGGAAACTTCAGGCTTGGCACCTTATATTTGACTATTTCCGATCTGTGCGGGCTACAAAGTCTACCCGATGACACGTAAAACGTCGTTATCCAAAAGTCGAAAGAGAATTCTTAATAACCAAGTCAATAGGACTGAGCATTATCAGACATAATATGATATGTTTTGGTCACAATAGAAAATGAAAGAGAACTAATCAAACCCCCTTTTTTGTTAACCTAATCACATTTAGAAAGTGACATACAAACAATGGATAAGTAAAAAGATATATTAGACCAATTAAAGGGAAAGATCGAAATGAACTTGAAGGCAATGATGATAGTATTTGATTTCGCACGCTAACTCCTCTCTCGGCCCCTTCAGAAAATTATTTTTTTTAATACTGGAACAAATCTCAATTAAAATTTCCATTTATAAAATCTTCATAGAGTCTGCCTTCAGCTGCATTAAATTTACTTCTTCCATGTTCTCTCTGTGAGGAAGAAACGATCAACTTAAGCTCATAATTTTAGTGAATATTGCCGTCCATTTTGATCAAGATTGTTGTGATCAGAATATATATAATTAGGAAACTAAGAACAAGTCGATGTGAATGCAGAAATTTCCAAGCACCAGCTGCCAAATCCAAATGGCCTCTAATATTTATACTTAGAAGATATTACCACGTACCTCTTAGCTCCACAAAGACTTTCCCAAGCAAAACCAAAAGCAAACCGCGTCAATTGACACCAGCTACTTCCGCGTCGCTATCCCAATCAAAAAACACATAAATTCACACAACGCCTTACACCATATGTATAAATATAGTGCCACACATACCGATACTATACCTAAATCATACTTTACCTATTTTCTTCCACCATTCCAATTTCCAACCAAAAAGAAAAACAGAAGAAGAATAACCTCTTTCTTGCGTGTCCCTCTTGCCATGGCAGAAAAACAACCCCATCTAAATGGTGCCTACTACGGCCCGGCAATCCCACCACAACGGAGCTACCATCGTCATCGGAGCTCCGACTGCGGCTGCGGCTGCTGCCTTTTGAGTTTCCTCCTAAAACTCATAGTCACCGCCGCCATCATCATCGGTGTTGCCATCTTTGTTTTCTGGCTCATTGTACGGCCCAACAGAGTCAAGTTTCATGTCACAGACTCTAACCTCTCACAGTTCAACTTCACTGCGAACAACACTCTCCAATATAATCTCGCCCTCAACATTACCATTCGCAATCCCAACAAGAAGATTGGAATCTACTACGACAGCATCGAGGCCAGAGCCTTTTATGAAGATCATAGGTTAAGTTCTGTTTTCTTGACTCCATTTTATCAGGGACACAAAAACACTACGGTTTTGAACCCGGTCTTTCGAGGGCAACAGTTGGTTTTGCTCACGTCTGACGAATCCACCGAGTTTAATGAAGATAAGACTTCTGGAGTTTATGATATTTACGTGAAGCTTTACCTAAGAATCAGGTTTAAGGTTGGTAAGTTTAAGACGGGCAAGTTAAAGCCCAAGATTGGATGTGACTTGAAGGTTCCTTTGAATGGTGACGATGGCAGATTGGCTGGTGTTCCTGAGACTACCAAGTGCAAGCTTGATTTCTGAAAATTTCATACGCTGGATTGAGTCTTTCATTTGTGTTTTTTACTATTTATTCTTTTGTTATTTCTGTTTTTTCATGCTTCATATACAGAATATGGACACTAGAGAGGGTCGATTTCTTTACTTTTGATTGCGTACTATTGCTTGATAGATCTTGGTGTATATTGAATAATGACCTATATATTATTTCCACTCTTCTCAATGTTTAAATTACACCGATTTTGACTCTGTATATTTATAATTGGAATGCGATTGACATTGACTATCTTCTCCTAATCTCATTTAATATATTTAATTAATAGTAGATCTGATTATAAAAAAACTACCATTTCTGATTTTTATAAATTTTGAAAACGAAAAGAAATCAAAACAAAAAATCTGATTTTTATAAATTTTGAAAACGAAAACAAATTAAAACAAAAAATAGAAATCATAAATTCAAATAAACAAAGACTTTTTCTAAAATTGAAAATAAAAATAAAAAACAAACAAACAAACAAACAAACAACCAAACGGTCTTAAATTAGTTTCCAAAAATGAATGACCTTTAATTGTGGGCAACTACAATTCATATCATCTTTTAAAGTGAAAAACTGAAGGGGTTAATTGTTTCGCAAACTTTCTGCAAATTTTTTTGGCATCAACAAAATAAAAACAAGAAAAACTGAAATAATAAAAACACCAGAAATTTGGTAACGTAGTTCGGCACACCTTGCCTACGTCTGTGGGGCCCTCACCCAACTTAATAACTTTCACCGAAGCACAATAGATTTACCCAATGCTTTATTGAACCGTCACTACTCAACCCTTGACACTATCTCTCAACCTCACTTCTTGTGAAAGAATTTCATATCCAATAGTACGACCATCTCGTACTAACCTCAACAGAGGATTTTCTCAACAGTATTTGATAATAAAGATAAAAAATAAACAACTCAAGTGATCAATCAACTAAGAACAAAATAATAATACACTTAAGACAAAAAGAAGACAACTTCCTAAAAGGTTAAGCTCCACTGAAATAAATCTGGAAGTCGTCGCAACAATAATAAAAAAGCAGTCCATTTAAGAACCACTTCACAGAGCTGAACGTTCAGCTTAAGCAACTCCCCACAAAATCACACACACCATACACTTCAGTTGTTCATATAATTTAATCTTTATGTGGTCAACCAAAAAACTTCCAACTAAAGAACCAACGCATAAATCACGTTTTCAATTCAGTTAACTCCACTCTTTTGGTTGATGCCAACACACCAACACACATACATCTCCTTGGTTTCTGCACTTCATTTTAACATCCACTGCACCTTATTTATAAGACCAACACATTAAACTCCTTGGTTGCCGTACTCTACTTTTTCTTCTGTAACTCACTCGCTCACCAACTCCCTTACCTCACATACACTTACTCTTTTATTAAACAACTAACTCTTCTTCTTCTTCTTCTTTTTTGTCTCACACACGCTCCTTCGTCACTTTGCCACACACACACTTCTTTGTTTTAGAAGACTTTTGCTGTTAATAAAAGATGTGGACATTACGCACGCACCTCCACCTAGTTACCACACATACCATACTTCTGTCAGGATTCACCATAACTACAGCTTATAGATGTGTATGACACAAACTCAATCAAGTCAAAAGAGTCCATATTAACCACACAATTGCAATATCCCAATAACTAAAACGCAGCAGCCAATTAACACAGTCCCTTATTAACTCAATACCACATATGCACCTTAGATTGAAGATATGCATAAATCCCACACACGATAATTCCAATTATCTTATATGTCCAATTTAAAATGCCAAAACTAAATAAGGGATATATAAAATATATCCTAACAATCTCGCCCTTTCTAGTATTGCTTGTCACAAATATGAAACTCCCCCTAAAGGAGATAATTGGACATATAACCATCAAATTCACAATTCATATGACAAATACTCTCCCTTAATCAAATATCAAGTTCCAAAGAGCATCACAATTATCCAATCATCCAAATTTCTCTCCCTTGGGACAAAAAGATGCCAAAAAGCAAGACGAATAGTCACACATATACCTTGAAATCTCCCCCTGAATGGAACATTCACTATAAACAATCTGATGTCTCTCCCTTGGGATAAAATAGTATCAAAACACATAATTGTATTAGCGAAAGAATAATAAGCACACTAAGAAGACAAATTACCACCATTCAAAACACTGAGAGATATGCCTAAAAGAGAGAGGGATACCCGAGAGAGATCCATACCGATGAGAGAGCTGAACAGTCTTCGATAGAGCCAAAAAAAAGTCACAAAATAAACTACTAAAAAGATAAGACAACAATGACAACATAAAACTAAAGAATTAAAAAAAGACAAATCTTTTCTTTTCTTTTTCTTTTTTTTTATTTTATTTTTAACAATACAAAAAAAATACTTAAAAAATGTAAAGCACACTATCCTTGTGTCCCTCGAAGAATCTCAAACCTAGTGTTTTTCTTTGACTCAAATGAAGATGTATAACACAAGTAGCCTGTAAGTTCTTAATAATCAACCATTTTTCTTTCTCTTGTTTTTCTTTTTTTGGCTCACATCTTTAATAACATTTTTTGTTGGATGATTTCTTCAGATTTGAGATGAAGAACCTCTATTCAAATCAGTTGTCATTGTTTTGGTTAGTTCATCATCTTAAGTAACTGAAAATTCTTCAGTTTCTGCAGTTACTTCCTCAACAGTAACTAACTATAAATCAGTTTCTGCAGTTACTTCCTCAGTAGTAACTAACTGCAAATCTGGCCATTTTCTTCTTTTTCCTTTACTACATTTTTGTGCTTGTACTTAACCCTTTATAATCCAAGCTTGCTTCGATATCATGGGATGCTACTGGAAATTTAATGAAGAGTGTCTAAATTTTCGATTTTGACCCCTTTGGCACATAATTTGCAACATCTTGTAGCATCTCGGCCTTATGTGCTTGATAATTCCGTAAAAATGACACATCGGTACAAATCTTTGACTCTTTCTCGATGTTTCTTCTTCTTGGATAGATCTGGATATATTATTTTTCTCTTCATTCACTTTCGAGCATTCACCCTTATAGCCAATGCCTTGAAGATCCCCTTTAACTTTACCAATTTTCAACAACTTTTTTAGCTTTTTGGCACCTCCATTTAACATTCTCAATCCCTTTTCGGCACTTACTAATTTCATTCTAGCTTTACCAAGCTCATTTGATGTCAACATCAAATTCTCTAACTCTTGGATGGTGTTCTTCATGGAAATATTCTCTTCTTTCAATCTTTCATTCTTTCTACATATTTCCCTCATTTTTCATACATTAATTCGTAAGCCTCGTAAATATTCTCCATTTTATCACTTGACCCACTTTCATTACTGTTATAATCTAAGATCGAGCTTTGAGCTGAATCGTTTGCATTTTTCCTAAAATTTTCAGATTTATTCACTTTTTCATCTTCAGTTACTTCCTTCTCGGCTACTATTACTGTTAAACAAGTAACTGGACTTTTGCTGTACAAAATAACTATCGCATCATTATTCACAACTTCTTCTTCATTTCCGGATTCGTTATCACTCTAAGTGCTCGTCTAGGATTTTCCTCTTTTCTTCTTCATGGTATTAGCACACTCCGCTTGAGCATATCCAAAGCCTTGACACTCATGGCATTGAATTCTATTTACCTTTCTTTCTCCTTTTTGAGTTTTGTCTTGTTTGAAGTTGTTGTTTGATGAGCTCTCATCTTTTTGCCTAAACTCAAGTTTGTCCTTTTTCACTCTCTTTAATCACTTACTGAACTCTCTTGTTAATAGCTCCACATCCTCATTCTCGTCGGATTCGTCTTCTACATCATTCGCAACTTTTTCAGTGTCCACCTGTAGTGCCAATTCTTTTCTTCTTTCTTACTTACCTCCCAAAAGATTCATTTCGAAGTTTGTAAGGATTCCAATAACTTTTTCCGATGACAGATTATCAATGTTGTGAGCTTCCTCTATTGCCGCAATTTTTGCAATAAATCTTGGAGGCAGTGATCTCAATGTTTTCTTGACTAATTTCACGTTGTAATATTTCTTCCCCAATTGATGTGCCTGATTGGCTATATCTCGTAGTTTTTCATGAAAGTCTCTAATAGTCTCATTCTCCTCCATCTTTAACTCTTCAAACCGTACAGCTAAAATCTGTAGTTTAGACGCCATCACAGATTTTGAACCTTCATTAATAGTTTGCAAAGCATCCCATGTTTCTTTAGTTGTTTCACAAGCTGATATCATTAAGAAGTATCCCTCATCAACATCATTGAATATCACATGCATTGCTTGTGAATTTCTAAGTGCAAATTTCTTCTTCGGCTTTTGTCCATTCAGATGGATCTTTTTGAACTGTCTCTCCTTTATTGTCAATAATCATCGGATGCGTCCACCCATGTACTACTGAATGCCAAGCTTTTGTATCCTGAGCTTGGATGAAGACTCTCATCAGTGATTTCCATGTAGGATAGTTAAAATCATCCAACAGTGGTGGTCTGGTGATTGATGCTCCTTCTCTTACGGCCATGTTTGCAAAACTAGGATCTGCACTAACTTGCTACTAAGTTCTAAATCGGTGACCTTGCTTTGAATCCAATTGAAAAGTCGAAGGGGGTTAATTGTTTTGCAAACTTTTCGCAAATTTCTTTGGCACCAACAAAATAAAAACAAGAAAAATTGAAATAATAAAAACACCAAAAATTTGGTAACGCAGTTCGACACACCTTGCCTACGTCTTCGAGGCCCTCACCTAGCTTAATAACTTCCACTGAAGTATAATAGATTTACCCAACGCTTTATTGAGCCGATACCACTCAACCCTTGACACTACCTCTCAACCTCACTTCTCATGAAAGATTTTCACACCCAATAATATGACCACCTCATACTAACCTCAACAGAGGATTTTCTTAATAGTATTTGATAATAAAGATAAGAAATAAACAACTCAAGTGATCAATCAACTATGAACAAAATAATAATACACTTGAGATAAAAAGAAGACAACTTTCCGAAAGGTTAAGCTCCACTGAAATAAATCTGAAAGTCATCGCAACAATAATAAAAAAGCAGTCCACCTAAGAACCACTTCACAGAGCTGAACGTTCAACTTAAGCAACACCCCATAAAATTACACACACCATACACTTCAAGTGTTCACATAATTTAATCTTCATGTGGTCAACCGAAAAACTTCCAGCCAAAGAACCAACGCATAAATCACTTTTTCAATTCAATTAACTCCACTCTTTTGGTTGATGCCAGCACACCAACACACACACATCTCCTTGGTTTCTGCACTTCACTTTAACATCCACTGCTCCTTATATATAAAACCCACACACTAAACTCCTTGGTTGCCGCACTCTATCTTTTCTTCTGTAACTCACTCGCTCATCACCTCCCTTACCTCACATACACTCTCTTTTATTAAACAACTAACTCTTCTTCTTCTTCTTTTTTGTCTCACACACGCTCCTTCGTCACTTTGCCGCACACACACTTCCTTGTTTTAGTAGACTTCTCTTGTTAATAAAAGATGTGGACATTACACATGCACCTCCACCTAGTTGCCGCACATACTATACTTCTGTCAGGATTCACCGCAACTACAGCTCATAGACGTGTATGACACAAACTCAATCAAGTCAAAAGAGTCCATATTAACCACGCAATTGCAATATCCCAATAACCAAAACGTAGCAGCCAATTAACATAGTCCCTTATTAACTCAATACCACATATGCACCTTAGATTGAAGATATGGATAAATCCCACACATGATAATTCCAATTATCTTATATGTCCAATTTAAAATGCCAAAACTAAATAAGGGATATATAAAATTTATCCTAACATAAAGAAGTGACATGATATCTAAATTGAATAAGTTCTCAAAAGCTTATCATCTAATTTTTGTAATGATAACGATGCATGTTTACATGATGCACTTTCTGTACAATCAATACAAGAAAATTATAAATTACTGATGGACTAAATTTCGTAATAAATTAGTAATGAAAATTGATTTTTCGTTGGTTAACATGTCGAGAAAAATTGTATATTACGACGTAAAAAAATATGTCGATAAATGTGAAGGGAACTTATTTGCGCAATTTTTTCGGCGAAATAGTGAAGGTCGTCGTAAATATTGGTGGTAATGGTTGGCGGTAAGAATAAGCGTCAGAGTTTACCGACATAATAGATGTCCGTCAGTGATATACCGACAGAAATATCATTCCATTGGCCCCATCTTTCATTTTCGTTTTTCTCTCCTTCTCTGGTGGTCCTCTACTGTGCACATTGTCTTCTTCTATTTGCTCATCTTTGTTCTTTAATGTAGGAAATTTGATTTTTGTACTTTGATGTATGAAATTTCATTTGAATGTAATTTTATGTATGAAATTGAAAATGAAAATATATGTGCATTATAGAGAATAATAATGTTATAAATATCTGGTGTCATTAATGAATGTGCTGTTGAGTTAATTTTTTTGTCAAACAGGGGGTAAATATCATAAAAATAGAGGAAATTCTTTCGAAATTTTTGTAAATTCACTTTTAATAATTTATTTCGATGCAGGAAAAGTTTATGAGCAGGAAGCCTACATCACGTCAACTCTTTTTGTACACTTACACCAAGAAACATGATGGTTTGACCTTCGTCAATACCCGATGCAGACAATATTTTAATATTAATTCTTAAAAAATATCACGTATTAATATAAAAAATTATAATGATATGACAAAATACAAGAAAGCAAAACAACAATCTTAGAATTTAAAACTGTTAATGATATTCAGGCATAACTTGATGCAGTGGGTGGTAGGGACCATCGTGGAAAGATTTTCGGCTTAGGTTTTTTGCGAACATATGTTATTTGCAATCCTCCACATCCATTACAGTTGCATCTAGTAAGCAGTCCGCATCAAATGAGAGTGTCCTCTAGGTTGAGAGCAGAGTGGATAGACTGGCAACTCAATTGCAACAGTCGATGGAGTATATAACATAACTCTGTAATGAGATGGATAAATTGAAGGGGAAGGACAATATTCCATCGCAACAGTTATAGCATTCACCTTCACCACCTGTATAAGTAAATATATTTGATGTTTTGCTACAATCAAGTTTTTGTATAAATTCTTAATTTACAGATAATTGCAATGATTACTTATTCGTGTAAATTTTAATTTTTGATTATATTAACAATCAAGATAATGTTTACTAATATTTATTAATTAATGTTATATTATTTACAGAAATTAAATATACACAAAAGTCATAAGATTATGAACAAAAAACTCCGGTAGGAAGTATGGAATGGGAGTAAAAATTTGTCAAAGTTAAATTTTACTACGGAGCTACAATATTCTGTTACTAATTAGCGACGGGATGATAACTTCCATTGGTACATTACCAACGTAAAATACCATTCCATTACTAATTAGCGACGGAATAAATAAATCCGTCTGTAAGTTACTAACAAAAATATGTCATTTCGTTGGTAAAAATTTAGCGATGGTTAATGTTTCCGTTGATAAATTTAGCGATGAAAACATATATATCTGTCGATAACTTTAGTGACGGACATACGATTTACCATCGGTAAATTCACCAATGGAATAATAGGCTTCCATCCGTAAAGTAGCGACATAATTCTATAAATTCATCGGTAATTTTCTTTAACTTATCGATGGAAATCCAAATTTCCATCGCTAATGATACCGATGGATACACAAACGTTCGTCAGTAAATTTACCAACGTTCATTTCTCCAATGTTTCTTTTCGTCAATAATTTCCATCGCCAAATTTGTTTCCCAATGAAAACACTTTGTTTTCCATCAGTAGTTTCTATCGCAAAAACCTTTTTTTTCTTAGAGTGAATGCTTCTCACACCATAAATTTGAAACCCTTTCTCTTTTATTTTTTCGATTGACAATAGACCTAAAAGGCCACTAACCCTTAACCCGACAAACCCTTCTTCTTGAGAGGGTGAAAGCTACTACTTATCCACAAGAGAAAGTGTTGAATATCATACCTGGATTAGAAATCTTCACTTTTTATAGGAAGTAAACGTGAATTAAGATTTAACTGACTCATACATTAAAAAATATTATTTTTTAATTCAAAATCTTAAGATATTAATTATGATTCTTTTTTTAAATCTGTTTCCAATGCAGAATTTGTTTACCTTTTAACACTCCTCAATGCATCCTCTTTGACCCAAATTGAAGGTGAACAATTGACGAGTAGCTAACCCTTAAGTACTGGGTTTAGCAACGAAAGGCATATAGGCTTTCTAACTTACATAAATGGCAAAATTGATGCATGAGCATGTTTGGAAATCCTAATTGGAAAATTTGTTCCGTGACGGGCGTGAGACTTATGAAATTGATGCCTTTGCGTTTGTATGTCACGCAGGATTGGAACGAATTTGTTATCTTTAATTTACTTGTTAGGCCAGTGCTTTAGGCTACTTCCCGGAGTTCATTCTACAGGTCTATTAAAAAAAAAGATGTTAAAGTGTTTTACGAAAGACATATATTTACCTTTGGCAACTATCTTATTTTATATTAGAAGTTGTGTATATGAGAATACTATGATGAATGCAACCGGGAAAAATAAGAGAAGCAAGTTGACATTGTAGGTCATAATATGCTAAAGGTATGAGCGATTTATATCGTCATAAATACGATTGATTACAATTTCTTGAATTTACGTAATTGACACACTAATGAATTCATAACATTATATGCATCATTTGGTCCCTGGACCTAGAGCTAAATATTAAGTTACGTTGGGGCCAACCGTGAGTTGATTGTTGATAGCCTATGGACTATTGGAGCATTAGGCTAAAAGCTTGCTTTTTCAGAAAATTTTAAAACCCTTCAACAAATTAGGCTATCGGTTACAAAAAAAAAAAAAAAAAGTAGCTAATTTGTCCAAAAACGTCATGCATTGTGTTCGTGACATTATGAAATATCATTCAAAATATCGCCAATTTCTCATCGCAAAATAATTTAGGGTACGTTTTTTTGAATTGTAGAGAAAGTAAAATTATTAGCTACTAATTATTTTCATACCAAAAATATGTAAACAGGATCAATGATGGGCAAATAAAACCATCAGCATTTCCAAAAAGTAGCAACTTCAAGTGAAGGGAGATTCTGATAAAGTAATTTTGAAGAGAAACCTTAACCACCTAGAAAAATTAGAGCTAACTAGATAATAAAGAACTTGTATATCTTTTGGTTACGAAATTTCTTTTACTGTAGAAATGCTCTAACAGGTGAAATAAGTAAGGACTACTTAGTCCATTTACAATATGTGGAGCGTGAGAAGCAACAAATGTACTATCATGGCAGCTGCCATTACCAGAGAATTGATAATAATCATATATTAAGTTCCAGGAAGATAAATATTTACCCACTACAAGTAATCCCTAAATTTAACTTGAACCCTGAACTCAAGAGAGTTAGCAAGAGAAATCAACAAAATGCCCCAACTTCCTCTATCTCTAACGATGACCCCCTGAGCCAAAAATGCTCCCTCCTCGTCCTTCCTCGGTCACTTTCCACCCTTCCATGTGACCACCACTCAGAATGTCCCCATTACCCACAACCACACCTTAAGCTTGTCACCCTCAATCAAACTTACCCCTTAACAAGTCATAAGATTACATAATCCAATAGATATACAAAATAAAAACCTAGAAAGAGGCACACCATAAAGCCCAGAAACAGACGGAGTCATCAACTTGTGTTTTTTTAGCAGTCTGCAAAAGAGGAGTCCGCAAAAGGGTTTCTGTTTTATGTCCATATTTGACCTTGTTTTGTTGTGTGAAAACATAGGCTGCAAAACGAAAAGATAACCTATTCACCAGAATTTTTTTGGCTATAAAAAATAATTAGTAGCTAAAATAATAACATTGCACTACAAAAGTAAACATAGAGAATAGATTAATGGTAGCTGATAGTTTTGGAGAAAGTTTATGAAATATTTTTCAGGATAGGCCTTGTTTTTTACTTGATTAGGCTAGGATTTAGAAAATTCGCAAAGATATAGAGTTTTGGTTATGAATTCCAAAAAGTAGGGAAAAACGTACCGAATAAACATATTTCTTGCAGTGAGATGAGAGGTCCTAGAAATCACAAAGGTCTCGCTATCGCTTTTCATTTTGCTTAATTTTAGTCTTCACCTATTCCTGTATATAAGCCCATTGATTGTGCTTTGAAGACTCACACATTCACCCTGTGCGCCTAGCGTAAGAAACCTATAACTTACAAAATGATCATTTTCTATGCATCTTTTTTTTGAGAATTATTTTCTATGCATCTTGCAATTCACGTACTCGTGCTTTATTCCAATAGTAATGACTCAAGCAACAAGTCTACCAGCTCATCAATGTCCTCATCTAACAATAAATATAAGGTCTCAATAGCGAGGAAGAGCAGAGCTTACCTTTGGTCCTAGAGCTAATTATAAGGAATGTTGAATGTGCAAAGTTGAGAGACACTTAAGGAAGTTAAAGGCTGCAAACTTTGAATAATTACTTTCTAAGTTCAATATTCTTTTGTCCACTTACCAAGAGGGAGTATACATGTTTTTTAGGCTTAGAGAAATTTTTGAATTTTTTTACAATTTCGAGCATGTTATGTATTAAATCAAGTAGATTTCACTTCTATTAATTTTGGTGACAATCAAATAATAATAATCTTAGAAATATATGAACTGTTTTAATAAGTTTGTTAAGTGTGCAGAAAAATGTAAGTAACATTTAGCCATCCCAGACGATACGTCAGCAACAGATGATACACATCATCATAGACGAAGCGCAAACAATAGACGAAACGGAAATAACAGACGAAGCGCAAACAACAGTCGAAGCAGAAATAACAGACGAAGCGCAAACAACGGAAGAAGTGCAAACAACAGACGAAGCGAAAACAACAGACGAAGCGGAAACAATAGAAGAAGCGCAAATAAAGACGAAGCAGAAATAGCAGACGAAGCACAAACAATAGACGAAGCGCAAACAACAAATGAAACGACAATATTAGACGATACAAAAAGGAAGATACTCCAGAACGTCAGACAGTTGGTTGGTTGGAGTTAGTTACAGAACTCAACTAAATAAAGATCTCTTGAAGATTCAAGAAGTAGTTTTCAAGAAGACAGTAGAGACTTAGGCTATAAATACTAGTCCTAATTGAAGACTAAAATAATTTTTTTTGCTTACAAGAGAGAAAACTATGATTGTACAATACTTAGAAAAAAAATTGTATTCAAAGTGCGAAACAAGAGAGCGAATCCTACTATAATGTAAAGCCCAATATATCTTTCTTAGAGGGAGAAAGAAAAGGCTGTAGCCTGGAGAGGCTAAGATAGTAGAAAGAATATTTTGTCAAAGAAACCTGAAGAGGCTCTTGAAGGGAAGAAAGAATACTTGTAAAAGTTGAAAAGTATAGTGAAATCTTAGACAAACTCTAAGGACTAGACGTAGCCCAAGATTTGAGGTGAACTAGTATAAAATCATGACGTCTATTATCTAACTCTCATACTTTGATTTTCTTGTTGTTAGACGAGTAGATAAAGTTACTTATAATTTCAATACTTATCATTTTTTAGTAAAGTGTTTTTGGTATTCATCTGTTAGTTGTAAAGATATTTAAGAAATCTCAAAAAATTAACAATTTTGAAAAGATTACACAATTCAAGCCCCCTTCTTGTGTATTTTGTATACTTTACGTGATTTACTTCAGTTGGCATCAGAGCTCGGTTTCCAAGAACCACCTTTACAAAGTGAGGACAAAGATCCATGGCTGAATCATATGTTTTTATAGCTGAAGGTGCCTCGGTCACAAGACCTCCTTCGTTCAATAGTGAGGATTATCATTATTGGAAGGATAGGATGCGGCTCTTAATAGAATCCACACATATTGATCTTTGGGATATCATCGAGAATGGATCATACACACCAACAGAAGATGAAGGCAATATCATTTCTCGTGACATATGGTTAGCCGATCAAAATGCTCGATTTTTATTAAATTCAAAGGCCAAGTTTTTCCTGAGTTGTGCCCTAAGCAGAAGTGAATATGAAAAGGTTCATGAATGCGAAACTGCAAAAGAAATGTGGGACACATTATCCATCACACATGAAGGCACAAATCAAGTGAAAAAGTCCAAGATCAACATTCATGTACATCAGTATGAGCTATTCAAGATGAAAGAGTATGAGCCTATTGATCAGAAGTTTGGACGATTTCAAACTATCGTTAATGGACTTAAAGCTCTTGGGAGAATCTACGATAATCAAGATCATGTCAGAAAGATTCTCAGGAGTCTTTCTAAAAGATGGAGACCTAAAGTTACAGCAATACAAGATGCCAAGGACTTAAGACTGTTGAAGCTTGATGAATTGCTTAATTCTTTCAAGATACAAGAAGTAAAGCTTGATGCAGAAGATAAAACTAGAAGAGACAAATCTATAGCATTCAAGGCTGGTCAGCAAAATGAAAAGAACCAGAGAAGTAGAATTACATCTTCAAAAGCATTAAAGATTGAAGAAATCAAGAATGATGATGCCAGTGAATCTGATCAAGAGTCAAGTGAAGAAGATGATGAACTATCCTTCATTTCAAGAAAGATTAGAAGGATGTGGAAAAAGAAAGCAAAAGGAAATAAAGATTTTTCTTTTAAGAAAAATAGCAAAGACGAAGTCAAGAATGAGAAAACTTCTATCATCTGCTATGAGTGCATCAAACCAGGACACTACAAGTTTGAATGTCTGTTGCTTAAAAGAAAACATAAGAAAAGTAAAGAAAACAAAAAGAGCATGATGGCAACTTAGGAAGATTTGGATTCGTCCAAATTTGATTATGACTCAGAAGCATCAGCACAAGCAAATATATGCTTAGTAGCTAAGAAGGAATGCGACGATGAGGTAACTTCTAACTCTATGAATTGCAAGAAGCATATTTAAAATTGTTAGAAGATTCATATGCTATATTAAAACAATATAAGGCTTTAAAAAGAAAATTTGCTGAAAACATGAAGAACACAAAACTGTTGGAAAAAGAAAACGTCTGCCTTAAGAAACAAGTAGACAATATAAAAAAGAAAGTAAGATAGATCTGAAGAAATTAGTTAATTGAAACAAATGATTAATAGTCTTTCAATAGAAATATTAGCATTTACTAAAAGTACAAAAAAGATGAACGATATGATTGGATGATATAGACACCCGAATGATAAGAGTGGTTTAGGGTTCACTAATAGCAATGTTCGTTATAATAAGAGTTCTGTTCCTAATAGGGAGCAAAAGAAACAATCTTCTTATTATTATTCGAGGAATAATTGTGAGACAAATCCCAAAGGACCCAAGAAAATATAGGTACCTAAGAAAGACATAATACATGTTGCAGATCTCCCTTCTTGGAAAAAGCAACCAGCACCAATGGTACTTGGATAATGGATGCTCGCGACACATGACGGAAAAAAGGTTTATGTTCTTAGACATCCAAAATAAGCAAGGAGTATTAGAAACTTTTGGAGACAACCAATAGGGAAAAACAGTTGAAATCGACAAAATTGGTAAAGATTCATTTGCGTCTATAGATGATGTTCTCCTAGTTGAAGGTTTAAAGCATAATTGGATTAGTGTAAGTCAATTATGTGATTTTAGCTTTGAAGTATCCTTTAATAAAAATTATTGTGTAGTTAAAAATAAGGACGGTTCCATATTCTTTTCTGCCAAGAGACGAAACAATCTTTATAAGAATAATTTAGAAGATTTGAAAAGTCAAAATATTTCATGTTTTATATCAACAGATGAGGAAAAACTGGTTTGGCATAAAA
>JANSVA010000004.1:31724744-31747365 GCA_025504915.1 Erythroxylum reticulatum
AAATGAGTATGATGGGTAAATTAAAATTCTTTCTTGGTTTACAAGTTAAGCAAACCAAAGAGAAGATTTTTATTCATTAACAGAAATATATCAGAGAACTATTAGTCAAGTATAAAATGGAAAAGGTTAAACCTATGTCAACTCCTATGAATCTTTCAAACCTCTTATCAAAGGATGAAGCAGGTAAGAAGGTTGATCAAACTCTTTTTAGAGAAATTGTTGGTTCTTTACTTTACCTAACAACAAGCAGATATGATGTATTGTTTAGTGTTTGTTTATGTGCAAGATTTCAAGTAGATCCTAGAGAATCTCATTATATTGCTGTTAAAAGAATATTGAGATAATTGTCAGGTTCTACTGATCTATGTTTATTGTATAAGAAAGGTAAAGATTTCAAGTTAATTGGCTACTGTGATACTGATTACGCTGAAAATAGGATTGATAGGAAGAGTACAAGTGGAAGATGTCACTTTTTTTGGTCATAATCTCGTTTTTTGGTCAAGCAAAAGGCAAAGTTCAATTGCTCTATCTATTGCAAAGGCTGAATATATGTCAGCTATAAGCTGTTGTTCATAGACGTTATGGATTAAGTATCAGTTAGAAGATTACTCCATACAAGAAGAACAAATTCTAATCTTTTGTGACAATACAAGTTCTATCAATTTATCAAAGAATCCAATACAACACTTAGCATATTGAAATTAGACATCATTTTCTACGAGACTATGTACAGATAGGAATCATTAGTCTATAATTTGTTAAGACAAATTAACAATGGGCAGATATCTTTACTAAACCTCTGTGTGAAAATAGATTCAAAGAAATCAGAGGGAACTTGAATATGGTAATGCTGAATGACCATTCGTCGACATGACCCAGTTGATTCACACGAAAAGAAGATAAAAAGTCGTAAGTTTTCAAGTAAACAGTAACTGTAAGTTATAGACGGTAACTTTTCAAGAGTAAATATTAGACAGAAAACTTCTCTAGTTTTTAAAAATATCTTTCACTCTAGAATATTCTTGAAATACTTTGAAATCAAAGTGTTTAGTGTTCTCAATTAAGACGATCCATCACTCTGTTCTGAGATTCAAGTTCGTTCGTTTCATATTCTTACCTTCAGATACTAACATTGTTACCTTTAGCAAAATACATTTGTGTTTTTAGTTCTTATTATTATAGATCACAAATGGAGCAATCTCTCGTCTATGGAAGACATCTTGATTTCATCTCCTTGAAGGAAAATCAGATGGACATTGAAAAAAAAATTGATGCAGCTGGCTTGAGAAATTTATTTAAGGTTCGTGAAAAAGTTTATTTGAATGAGATATATGATTTTTGGAAAAATGAAAAGGTGGTAGACGACACCTTAGTATCAATGGTAGATGGATTGTTGGTTATCGTGGCACTAGATTCAATTGAGAAGGTCAGTGAGTGTCTAAGTATTGGAGTAAGACTGTCTCATAATATAAAGTGAATTACTCAAGATTGTGTAGATAAAGCACACCTCAATCGACAACTATATGAAAGTAGTGACCCAAAAGACAAGAAGGCGTCAACTCTTGCTCCAAAGGCTAGGGTTCTACATTTACTACTTCTTCATTGTGTTCTACCAAGATTAGGTTTGAAACACATTATGATAACGATGGATGAACAATGTCTGTTTCACCTACTCAATTTTTAACCCATTAATCTTTCGTACTTAATTTTGAAGTACATGATAAAGTCAAAAGGAGATTCTAGCTCTTCACCATATGATATGCTATTGACAAGGATTTTTAAAGATTTTGGAATTCTTCTCGACAGAAGTAATAGGATGAAAATGGATGTGAAAAGCATTATTAATGCCACCACTATTAGCATAATGGGATTAAAGTGTGAAGATGAGACGGATACAACTTTTAAATCGAAAGCAAGATCAGAGGGGGAGCATATAGTAAAACGAAGTAGGAGTGAACGTATTACACCTACAAAAAGAGTCAAAACCTCGACCGACAGAAAGAACATCAACAAAAGAGGAGACTGAGAAATCGTCTTATGTATCAATTAAAATTAAGACGATTCCACAGGAAAAGGAAAGCTGGGTTAAACAGTCAGCACAACAAGTGTCTTTGAAGAGAAAGGCAGAGCTACTTCATTCAGAAAGATCTAAACAGTCAAGAAGGTCACTAAGACTATTGACTTTACGTCAAGAAGAACAAAATAAACAGAAAGTTCTTACCCTTGGTGAAGATTTTGAAAAACCAGAGAAAACATATAAAGCTACTAGATCAATTATCTTAATTTTGCAAAGTCAATCAGCCAAATCATCTAGAGAGACAGAGATAAAGAGAAAGCTAGTATTTGAGAAGAAGAAACCTCAATAACAACTTTCTTATAAACTGGCAGAAGAATAAAAGAAGCAGAAGCCCAATCTGAAGAAGGTTTCTTCATTTGAAGTTCAAAAGAAGGCAAAAATAGTGGCACATCAATTGGAACCTTATAATCCTACTCAACCAATCAATAAAAAATATTTGAGAATGAAGATTATAGAAGAACCAGTACCTGTTTGAAGCATAAGTTCAACTATTGTTAGAGAACCTTCGAAAAATTTAGTAAAGGTACTAATTAAACCTATACCGATTAATGATCAAACGATATATCTTCTAATCCATGAAGAACGAAGATTATATGGTATTCTGCGAGATGAGAAGGCAAAACCATATCCATTGAAGATTTCAAAGGATTGTTATACAATCTATCCAATCACGAGTAGAACCTTGATAAAAATTGTGCCAGACATACAACCAGGATGCTCAAACCTTATGAGAAACGAAGAAAAAGGAAAAAAGAAGATGTTTCCGGAGGGAAATATAGATGATCTTTCACAATAGCAGATTCAAGTAATGGTGAAGAACATAGATGATACGTGCAATGCAACTCAACCTGGAGGTATCTATGTTTCACATCACATTTCGAAAGCATCAGGAAGTAAATTTGGAGTTTCAATCACAGATGAAAACTTGATGGTAGTTGGGAAAGTGCAAGAAGGACAGTACAGAAGTATCATGGTTGAAGGTATCAATTTCAATTTAGAAACCTTTATGCATTTGGTCATGCATTTCAGACTTTTAGGTTTCATTAGTCAAAGATGTGTTACATCTTCTTGGGCAACCAATTCTGAAACTACCTAAACCTGATGATCTTGACCTACCAGAAAGAAATCAAACCTTCAGACCTCTCATAATCAAAATCATAGATTTAGACATTTTACCTTCATAACCATCTGTTGGTGAATACCTCCATCTACCTAGTGAAATACAGCAAGATTCTACTATTAATTCGGAGTTCTTAAAGCATTTCATGAATTGGAAAGAAGTCAGTCACAAACAGAAGGACATCCAAGAAGCTTTAGCAAAAGAAATTGAGGAAATTCATACTAAAGTTGATGAACTGAGTAACTCAGTGGGTGATCTTAATGAGGAAGTAGCATATCTACGGGTTACTATTGAACAAGACCTCAAGACAATCCGCATTGACATACAACATATGTTTTTTGAAATTATGAAGCGTCTTCATTAACTTGTTTGATTAATAATAAATAGGGGGAGAAGAGAAGAAAATAGAAAGAAGAGAATATATAAATTTTTTGTATATCATATATGCATGTCTTATGCTTATATTTTTCTTGTCTCGTTATTCGTCTAAATATTATTCGTCTTTTCATCTGAATATCATTTTATCTTTCTAAAATTATGATTATTTGTTATCATCAAAAAGGGGAAGATTGTTAAGTCAAGTAGACTTCATTTCTATTAATTTTGGTGACAATTAAATAATAATAATCTTAGAAATATATGAACTATTTTGATAAGTTTGTTAAGTGTGCAGAAAAATGTAAGTAACACTTAGTCATCCCAGATGATAAGTCAGTAACAGACGATACACGTCATCACAAACGAAGCGCAAACAACAGATGGAGCAAAAATAACAGACAAAGCGCAAACAACAGACGAAGCGGAAACAACAGACGAAGCGACAATATTAGATGATACAAAAAGGAAGATACTCTAGAACGCCAGACAGTTAGTTAGTCGAAGTTAGTTACAGAACTCAACTAAATAAAGGTCTCTTGAAGATTCAAGAAGCAGTTTTCAAGAAGACAGTGGAGACTTAGGCTATAAATACCAGTCTTAGTCGAAGACTAAAATAATTTTTTTTGCTTACAAGAGAGAAAAGTGTGATTATACAATACTTAGGAAAAAAATTTGTATTCAAAGTGCGAAACAAGAGAGCGAATCCTACTGTAACGTAAAGCTCAAGATATCTTTATTAGAGAGAGAAAGAAAAGCCTGTGGCTTAGAGAGGCTAAGATAGTAGAAGGAATACTTTGTCAAAGAGACCTGAAGAGGCTTTTGAAGGGAAGAAAGAATATTTGTAAAAGTTGAAAAGTATAGTGAAATCTCAGACAAACTCTGATGATTGGACATAGCCCAAGGTTTGGGGTAAACCAATATAAAATCGCGACATCTATTCTTTAACTCTCATACTTTAATTTTCTTATTGTTAGATGAGTAGATAAAGTTACTTGTGATTTCAATACTTATCATTTTTTAGTAAAGTGTTTTTGGTATTCATCTGTTAGTTGTAAAGATATTCAAGAAATCTCAAAAGATTAACAATTTTGAAAAGATTACACAGTTCATCCCCCCCTTCTTGTGTATTTTGTATACTTTACGTGATTCCTATATTAACAAATGATTTACTTCATTATGGGGCTACCTTTACATAAGGTTGTCTATAGTATAATTGATGATACAAGACTTTATCCTATTAAGCTATATATATAGTGATAGGAAATTATTTTGTATTTCACAATGGCTTGTCACTTTCAAGATGACAAATTGTCTTTAAAGTTATGTAATGTAATTCTTTCATACATTAGGATTTGTCGCCTTACCAAGAGGAAGCTTACATGTCTTTTTTAGGCTTAGAGAGATTATTGATTTTTTTTACAGTTTCAAGCATGTTTTATTGCTACCCTTACATGACGTGGTCTATAGTATAGTTGATGATACAAGACTTTATCCTATTAAGCTACATATATAGTGATAGGACATTATTTTATGTTTCACAATGGTTTGTCACTTTCAAGATGACGAACCGTCTTTAAAGTTATTTCATTATGTACATCAAGTCATATATATTAAAAAAAATACTCCAAATTGTACAATTTGAATTCCAAGCCAAAAAATAAGGCTATCTATTTCTTTATGGGACACATATAATAGTTAAAAAGAAGTTTAAGTTCCTCAGCCTAAAGAATAGTAGCAAATGTATCTTTAGGCTTGTAGGGACTACATTAATCCATATTTCAACAAGAGGTATATAGGCATGTAGTAATGAAAGGCTAAGTACAGATCCTACTAGATATAAGCCTTCCTTCACCCCTTAGAGATGCAACATTGGATGAAGATACCTTATTGGAGGCTAATGTATTAGATATATAATTATATATAGGTTTTCTATTCTTGTTTGTTTGTATTTATCTTAAGGTCTCTAAATTTTTAACTTGTAATTTTGTAATTTAGTAGTGGACTTATTGAGACTGATGAATAAGCTTAACAAAAAGGAGGTTAGTATCCCTATTAGCCTTGTGAAGAAAAGGGAAGGGACACTCTAGTCAATCAAAAGGGTATCCTTGTTGACTCGACTAAAAATGTAAAGTTAATATCATAAAAGAGGCAACATAGTCAACTCATATGTAAATTGACAAATTACATGAAGAAGTCTTCTATCCCCAATAAGACATGAAGACAATAGTTTCATCTTTGTCTCTAGTGGGGTTGGTTTATAGATTTGTCAAAGCACGATGCTTCCTAAGGATAGGGAGTTCTTCACAAAAGGGACCTGGGAAACATTATGAACCCCTATAAAGCATAATATGATTCAAGTGAGATTCTTTTGGGGCTGAGCGTTATTTCTATTGTGTGTTGTTGTTTTGTTTTTATTTATTTTTATATTTTTAACAAACTTATTATTATAGGCCTTAAGCTATTTAATGGCTTGCATCAGGAAAATAATCATAAATATAAAGAGGTATATAGCAACTAATAATCAATTCATATAATACAATGTAAAGTTGACATCTCATAGCTTTAGTGGAGCAAAAGATGGAAATCACAAAAATGAAACAAACATAATAAGCACTTAAGGTCAACTTCTAAAGTCTTAATGCACCAAATAACATATTAAAGAGGTAGTTGATGCCCAGGCGACCAGAAAATATAGGCATCAAGATTGTCGTGACCTTTTAGAGAATAAGACCTTTAAGTTGTTAAATTATGATAAGATGGCCGACTCCTTTATTGAGGGCTTCAACAACTTTAGCAATTTGTTAAAGTTGAGGAATTTAAACATGAACATTAATGATCTCCATCCTCAGGACATGACATTTGAGGCGAATGTTATAGAGGGAGCTACCAAATACAACAACATTAAAGATAGGTTTACAGCTATGCTTTAAGATTAAAAAATATTTCAAATTTTATCTCAATAACTCTATTTAGTAAAATTAACATAAAGTAATTTTTATATATAAAAAGTTTTTAGAAGATATTTTTATGTTTAAAAATATTAATACATATGCATTAATTTAATTTTTTAATTTACAAATTTGACACTTTTCAGTATTTTGGCATGTCGACAAAAATGATTTAAAAATTTTCAATACAATTTAGTGGTTGAATCCAATATGATACATAAAAATTTGGTACTGATTTTTTACTAATACGAAATTCAATATATTATGAGAAAACCTTAGGTCTGTAGTAGTTTTGTAAACTATTCGATTTACGGCAATTGTTTCTAGCACAATCAAAAATAAAAAATTAAATACAACAAAATAAATCAACACTAATGTTTGTTAACGTAGTTTGACACACTTTGCCTACTTCTACGAGGCCCTCATCTAGCTTAATTCTTTCACTAAAGATAATAGTTTTATACAAGGTTTTACTGAGCCGACACTACTCAACCCTTGACACTATCCCTCGTCCTCACTATCCGTGAAAGAATTTCACACTTAATAGTACGACCGCCTCGTATTAACCTCAACAGAGGATTTTCTCAAACAATGTTTAATGGTAATGTTATGAAATAAACAACTCGAGTGATTAAACAATAACTAACATAAACAAAGACAACACTTGAGATAAAAAGCATCTCCCTTAAATATGCCGCTTCATTAAATAATAAGACATATCCTAACAATCTCCCCCTTTTTGGCATTTTTGTCACAAATAAGAAACTTCCCTTGAATCACATAATTAAATATATATAAGTATTAAAGTCACAGTACTCCCCTTCAATCCAACATTAAGTTTCAAAGAACATCCATTAAATTCTTTAAGTTCAAGAAACATCCAAAGAAACAATATTGAACAATCATCCAATCATCCAGAAATTTTCCCCTTCGGACATAAAGATGTCAGAAAGTAAGACTAATAGTCACAAAGATACCTTAAAATCTCCCCCTGAATTGAACAATTACCAAAAACAATCTAATGTCTTCCCTTTAGGACAACACAATGCCAAAACAAAGAATGCCTTTAATGTGATCAATCTCAACAAATAAAGAAGCATAAAAATTAGTAGTAGGTGCATTGAAAGAATCATAAGCACGTAGTACAATAGCAAAAAGCCAAGATGACAATTTACTCCTAGTTAATAGATATGACAATTTACTACTAGTTAATAGATATGCCAATATATCATTGGTCACGTCAATTCCATCTTCACAAGACTGATCAAATTCATAAACCCCATCATCAAGCATAGCCTTATGTACACATCAATCTACTGGCCTTTTCAAACCCATAAATAAACATTTAGAAAGCTTAAACAATAACTCCTTAGAATGTCTTGTTTTGTTTTTTTTGTTTTTAATAAATAACATTAAACTATAATTAAAAATGTAAAGCACACAGTCCTTGTGTCTCTTAAAGAAATTCAAACTTGGTCTTATTCCTCATCATATTATCTCGGTCATCAACTGTCTAGTTGATTTCTTTATCTAAAGCAATTGACTTACCTTCAGTTTGAACAGTTTCTTCAAAAGCAGTAACTAACTGTAAATCTAGACAATTTCTTGTTTTTCCTTCACTACATCATTATGTTTGTCCTTGACCCTTTCTAACCCAAGAGTTCTTTGGTAACATGAGTTGCTGCTAGAAATTTAATGGAGAGTGTCTAAATTTTCGATTTTGACCCCTTTGAAATATCATCTGCAACAACTTGTAACATTTTGGTTTTATGTGCCCGATTACTCCACAAAAGTGACATATAGGTATGAACCTCTGATTTTTCTTTGAGTTTCTCCTGGGACAAATCAAGTCACACCAATTTTCTCATCATTTGACCTGGAACATTCACCTTTATAGTTAATGCCTTAAAGATCTCCTTTAGTCTTACCAATTTCTAATAAATTTTCTAGCTTTTTGTTACCTTCATTTAATATTCTTATTCCCTTTTCCGTACTGAACAGCTTTAACTTTGTTTCATTAAACTCATATATTGTAGATAATAACTTCTTCTCATGGTGTTGAATGGTGTTCTTCATGGTAGAGTTTTCCTCCTTCAACTTCTCATTTTTCTTACATATTCAGACCCATTTAGCATACATTAACTTATAGGCTTCATAAATATCTTCCTTTTTATCATCTGAAGTACTATCATCACTGTCATAATTTGAGATTAAGCTTTGAGCTGATTCGTTTACATTTTTCCTAGAATTTTTTTATTTACTCATGTTTTCGTCATCGGTTACTTCCTTCTTGGTTGTTGTTAAGCAAGCAACTAGATTTTTGCTATATAAAGTAATCAATGCATCACTATTTACAACTTCTTTTTCACTACCATACTCACTTTTGGATTCATTCTCACTCCAAGTGCTTATATAGGACATCTCTTTTCTCTTCTTCAAGGTATTAGCACATTTCGCTTGCACATATCCAAAGCCTTGACACTCATGATATTGAATTTTCTTCACATTTTTCACCCTTTTAAGTTTTCCCTTGTTGTTTGAAATTACTATTTGATGAGCTTCCACCGTTTTGCCTATCAGATCTATCCTTGTTCACTTTCTTTAACCACTTACTGAAATTTCTTATCAATAAATCCATATCCTCATTCTCATCAGATTCATCTTCGAAGTCATTCATAGCTTTACCAATCTCGGCTTGCAATTCTAATTCTTTGTTCTTCTCTCAGTTATCCCTCAATAAATTCATCTCAAAGTTAGTAAGAATCCCAATTACCTTATTCAAAGACAATTCAGCAATATCATGGGATTCTTCGATGGTCACAATTTTTGGTATGAACCTCGAAAGCAATGATCTCAATGTCTGCTTAACTAGTTTGGTTAAAGTATTTTTTTCCAAGTTGATATGCTTGATTTGATAGGTCACGTAGTCTCTTATGGAAGTCTCGAATGGTTTCACTTTCATCCATCTTCAGTTCTTCAAATCTCACAACAAATATTTGAAGTTTTGAGGCTATCACAGATTTCAATCCTTTGTGTATAGTCTATCTCATGCTTCTTTCGCCGATTCACAAGCTGATATTATAGCAAAGCGACCTTCATCAACTACACTGAAGATAACGTACAGGCATGGACAGATCTACATTGGCCACTGCCTCCAAAAAATTCATATAAAAAATTATTATTTTAAGTTTTGGTCTTATAAAAATAAAATTTTGCTCCATTAAAATTTTTCCCCTATTAAAATGTTCCCCCCACTTAAAACAATTTCTGGATCTGTCCCTGTGTGCAGGACTTAAGAATTTCTAAGCTCTCTTTCTTCTTCAGCCTTTGTCTATTCATATGCATCTTTAAGCACTACTTCTCTATGTTCATCAGTTGTCACAGGATGTGTCCAGCCATTTAAAACCGAGTTCTATGCTCTTATTCCTTGTGCCTGAATGAATACTCTCATCTGTGATTTACGTAGGATAATTTAAACCATCTAATAACAGTGACCTAATGATTGATGCTCCTTCTCTTATAACTATAATTACGAAACAAGGATCTGCATCGATTTGATGTATCAAGTTCTAATTCAATGACCCATTTTGATATCAATTGAGAAAACCATAGAGGTGCAGTAGTTTATCAAACTCTTCGATGTACGACAGTCGTTTCTAGCATAATCAAAGACTAGTAAAATTAAATGCAACAAAATAAATCAACACCAATATTTGTTAATGTAGTTCGACATACCTTACTTATGTCTGTGAGGCCCTCATTCAGCTTAATTCTTTCACTAACGACAATAGTTTTGTACAAAGCTTTACTGAGCCGACACCACTAAACACTTGACACTATCCATTGTCTTCACTAGTCGTGAATGAATTTCACACCCAATAGTACAACTGCCTCGTGCTAACCTCAACAGAGGATTTTCTCAAACAATGTTTAATGATAACGTTATGAAATAAACAACTCAAATGATTAAATAATAACTAACATAAACAAAGACAACACTTGAGATAAATAAACAACTTCCCAAAATATGCCGCTTCATTAATAAAAGAACGGGAAGTTGTCAACCAAGAAATCTACTATGAATCTTCGATATAGTCACTGAAACAGCCCACACACAATACCCACAAAACGTCTCAAATCATCAAGCATTTCATCACTAAAACGTTAACCCAATAGAGCTACAACAACCAAGACAACTATTAAAGTTTTTTGCACTAAACTAACAACAAAAACAACAGCAACAAAGTTACGAAAACTTTTGAAATTTTCACACACCAATACTAAAAATGAAAGCCACAAAATTACCAAGATTGCTAGAAGTTTTTCACACAAAAACCACTATCGATGACAGTGAATAGCCTAACAAAATCACACAAACATCATAGAAAGTCAGCATCCAAAAAACTCATGAATTTACCCAGTTGAACCACGCAAAGACAAAAACAAGAACATAGCTGCACTAAAAATTCATCAACGACAACCAACCAATGAAGACATATGGCTTTCAAAGAACCTCAGTGTAGCATGAGACCTTCAACCCACTCATGTGAAACTCCAATAAAGACAACAACATAAAGATCAACACATAAGTCCTTCCATGCACTTTTTAATCATCAAAACAAAAGACCCACAGCCTTACCTCGCACACCACTAGCAAACAAACAAAAATGACGCAAGGAGGGAGTCGCGCATGAAGGGAGCTACTTATACGCTACCACAAAATTTGCAGCTCACTAAATTTGTCTTTCAGCCCACCACAACATCGTACACACACACTATTTCAGCTCACTCACAAATTTCTGCACACACCAACAACGATTTAACTCACACACAATTTTTTGCACCCACCAAAAAATATCACATAATCACTCACGTGTGTTGCATGCAGAGAAACACCCAATAACCCATGCAGTAAGACAAAGAGCTGGAAAAATTCACACAAGTATTTTCTATAGTGAATCAAAGACTTAGAAACCTTCACACATAAGCCTCCCAGAAAAAAGTCTCAAAAAACCATTACCAAGTGTGTTGAAAAAAGGAGGAAAAACCTAGTGATCACTTTGATCAAACCAAGACCTGGAAAAATTCACGCAACGTCTACCAACACTATCTTGCCTTTTCCATATCTCCAAAATAAACGTACACCAATCTTCATTCAAGATAGAGTTCCATTTGTGCAACAACTCTATCCAAGAATCCAATTCAAGTAAAACTTCTTTATTTATATTTTTAATCATTATCTTGAATATCCAATAATAAAAAAGATCTGAAAATTAAATAATAGGACATATCCTAACACACTACTTAAATGTTTTATCATCTATCTAATGGGAAATTATACACTAGCAATCAATTAAAGACTCTTTTTATTAGTTGTAGAGCAAGAAACACCTCACCTAGCGTTGAGACTGGATGGTCTTTTAAAAAATATGGGTCAAACTTGTGTTGAAATTGCTATGAAATAACTAGCGGCCCTAATAATTAAATACATTCCATAAAAGACGAAGAAATCTAAAAAAAATTAGTTTATTTTAACGTGATTCGTATATTTTTAACCCCCGAAGTGTGCTAAGTGGGTTTGAACTGACGCTATTGCCTTTAAGTTATTATCACAACCAGATTAATCCCTATTCGTACCTTATGAGACCTCAAGAAGTGACTCAACACCGCCATCAAGTATTTAACAATGCTACATTTACAAGTGGGAGTCGAACCCCAATCTCACTTAAGCGTAATTCTTTTGAAATCATAGATTATCCACGAAAGTAAATGTTATTTACTTGAGCAAAGTAACGGACGTAGAAGAATCCAATACGAATATTAAGTCAATAATTATAATAACTGGAAAGTATTCTCGTAGGAATTTTATGGATGACGCCCAAGCGACGTAGGTTTTTCTTTCCGATTTAGATGTTACACCTTATTGACTGTGACCCTTTACCATATGGCGGGCCTTACATTACATGATCTCGCTGCATTGCAAGTTCCGAAGTGAGATGATGGTTTTGTCGAAACTACTTTAACCGATCGATGCTCACCCTCCCCTTATCTTTTCAATGTACTTCCCGCGAAACTCTTACCAACAATAACGTTGCGTTGCCTACTACTGGACCAAGTCTTAGGAAATTCCTTCCACCGAAGCCGATCTTATAAGAACCTAATATCTTACACTTCCATATTGGGGCACATTATAAGATAAGATATGAATAATCCATAGTCTAATCTAAATTTTAGATGGGTATCATGTCATTTCTAGCATTATCAATTGTAGTAGTAGATGGACCGACCGCACAAACTTGACGTAAACATACCCTTCAAATTCAATGACAACAATGTGATAATAGCAAAAGAGGCAATGTTCAGACAGATTAGGTTAGGCCAGCATATCAAGGTGGACGAATGTTTGCAACGAACGATTATAACTAGAAAGCAACTATCGCTCAACCACACCATAAATGAGTTGACAAAACCTTTCGAGACTCCACCAACCCGAATGTCTTAGCAATTAAAAGCCTCCCCCTCTCGGTCTCACCCGTTTAATTACGTTCAAATTTTAAATCATACCCCAGAAAACGCCAACGTCACTTTCACTCTCCACTACCACGTCATCATTAACTCCTTTCTTTTTCATTTCGACGAAGCAGGGAAGCCACCGGTTACCTTTCATTCCAGTTGCCTTGTCTCCAATATTCTTCGTTAATTTCCACACGTATTGGCCTACAGTCACCGGTAGACTGCAAAACCAAGCCATTAGATCACTTTTAAGGTTGCTACACAAGATCTCACGTCCGGTAAATGTAGTTCGTTGCAATGAATCCTTTGAACAAGCTCGTTGCTGCTATTACTGTTATCTTTGCGGTTTGTCTGCTGGTTCTTGTAATCCAGTCCATCTACGTGCTTTGGTGTCGGAGAAGACGCAGACAAGTCCTCACCGGAAGTGTCCGTGACGTCGAATTCAGTGGGGAACAGCTACCCTCGAAAGAACTTCTTTACTTCTTCTGCTGCAGGAACCAGAAGACCACTCGAGTCGAACCCGACGGAGCGCTGGCTGCCGTTGAAGCGACGGCGCCGCCACTCATGCCGTCTCCTACGGAGGAGGAGGTGGATCAGATGCTGAAGCATAAGGGACTATACGGACCGTCTAGGTGTTTGTTTACTATAAAAGAAGAGGAGAGAGAGGAGATGGAGTGTGATCATAATCTGCCTTGCTCTTCTTCTACTACTGAGAACAAAGTGGAGAAAATGAAGGTGGACGAAAATGGTGGGTTGGGGGAGGCATCTAGTGAAAATGAAGCACAAGTGATTGCTGAGGCTGACGAGACGACTCCCTTTTCAACTCCTTGTGCTTCGCCTGCTTATTATACGCCGTCACCGTCTCCAACTCGGGAAGGAAACTGCTTATGCTCGACGGCGGGCGACGTCGTCGTTTTGGGAATAGAACGGAACAGTGTGAGCATAGAGATTGGCTTTTAGAAGAACAATCCACTGGTTATGTTTTACTTAAATTAGGCTCAGGATCATGTAAGTAATTGTTTTTTGGGTTTTTAAGTTTTCTTTCTGAGCAGCAACTTCTGAAGCTAGGAGGTCGACTTAATTAATGGTACAGCCACGTAAACACTGTGTGTCAAGTAGAAGCAGGAGGTGAGGTGGTGTCATTTAATTATGTGGTACAAATGTAACAGCATTAGATTTTAAGATCGTTGGTTGGCTTTATTTTATTTTGCAATTAGTTTCATCAGGAATGGAGAGTGATACTATAAGCAGGAGTCTAGAATTGAGAGGAGGAAACAGAAAGACGCGGCGGTTTCATGAAGCAAACCAAGATGTAATAATGTTTGAAACGATGTTAGTGACAAATGATAACGGAATAGAAAAAGATTCAATTTTAAACATCTAATTAAAGCAGTCTTTAACTCTCTCAAAGTTCATTAAATTAAATATCACTAGTGATGTAATGTTTTTAAAAGCCCCTTCAATCTGTAACTGCTTCCCCACTTCCAAAGTCTATAATCCAAGACATTTCTTGTAGAGACTGGCATTGACCTTTTGAAAGTGAACGTCTTGGCAGCTTCGGACAAGATAGAAAAAATTATGTTACTTGTGAGCATTATAGGCCATATTTTTTTTCTCTCCACAACCTCGTTGATGGTGATGGGGTTTGATCCATTTTGAAGCGTCGCAAAGATGAAACTGCGTTAAAATCGATAATGTTTGACCACGTTAGCACTGATGTAGCAATTAACTTATCCAATTTTAATGAAATTAATGATTCTGCCAATTGGAATTTTTTTGTTGGGTTTGAAAATTGAATGGTATATTACTTTAAATAAAACTATTACACTATTACAAAAAATAATGAGCTCAAGGCTAAAAAAGCCTACCGTTAGATTACAGAGTGTCTAAAGGATTCAAGAAGTTAAGATTACAAAACTAAATCATAATTGAGATCATTAAATCACAATCATTATCTCATCTGTTCTTCGTGTCCAAAGAGAGGGAATGATGTGCTTGTTTAGCAAATACATTAGCTTTGATATGATTAATTATTCTGTCCGCCAGCTGATATTTGTTTTCCTTCTTGTCAGTAAACCTACGTCGATTTCTTTCTTTCCGGATGCAATAGACGGTTATGGTGAAGAGAGCAACATTAGGAGTTCCCATCTTAGTTTTATCAATAATCCACCGCAATACATTTAGCCAATTATATCTATCAGAACATAATGATAACAATAGTTGACTTCAGATAGCCTTAAAATAACTACAGACAAAGAAGAGACGATCACGCTCCTTAGCTGCCATATTACATAATAAGCACAGGTCATCAGCTTCATCGGGCCATTGCTTCAAAGTTTTCAGCCCATTTTTTATTGCAAGCCACATGATGAAGGTTGCTTTGGGACTAATAATGTTATTCCATAGAAGAGAAAACCATGGGATTACTATAGAATCATCGGACATAAGTTGATAGTAAGATTTGTTTGAAAAAACCCCATTCGGGGTTAAACTCTAAGAGATGGTATCTTTTGTAGCAGGATTTGCTAAGATAGGAAGATAAGGCGAAAGTTCACGAAAGCCTCAAAAGTATCCCTACCTATCACCATTCTTTATCAATGAATAAACCTTAAGGTTTAACATCATTCGATTTCGAAGCCTTTGAAAATCAATATTATGAGCAAGGGGGCTAATGTCTAACCAATTATCAAACCATACTCAGGTCTTTCTCACCATTGTCGATAGTGTGCTGGATGTGAGGATAAATAAATTCACTTAAATTCATCATTTGTTTTAGAATCCAAGAACCTTCTCGTGAATATTCAGCCTTCCATAAATTAACAGATTTCAATAGAATTCATGAATTCATTTTGTGCATAATGCATTGCTGTCCGTGTATATTTGCCATAATCTCTTGCATATTAAAACTTGTTGCATATTAGAGAATGAGATAATTATGAGGCCACCATTCTTTTTAGGCTTCGTAACCTCACACCATTTAACTTGAGCATTCATGTAGTTACCAACCTATCCTGACCAGAGAAAGGATTTCATTATTCGATCCAACTCTTTAATTACTTTTCGAGGCAAAGCACTATGAGCAACCTAATGCAGATGAAAACTAGTAAATACTAAAATGATGAGTGTAAGCTGAGTTGTATAAGACGGGAATCAATTCTGCCATGCCATCACTTTAGACCTCATCTTTTCTATAATAGGTAAGCAGTCTCTAAACTTTGGCTTTAAAGCGATAATTGGAACTCCTAAATAGCGAAAAGGGAGTGAACAATGTTGGAGTCCAATGATTCTTTTAATGTCCACAAAGTTTCTCACATCAACTGAAGTATAGAAGCAACTTTTCTTTGAATTATGATTAAATCTAGACCATTTCATAAATAAATAAAGCACATGCTTCATTTTAAAATTGAAACGGGATCAAAACCAAACAATAGATGCAAGCCATCTACATATAATAGGCGAGTAAGGTTGAGTTCTATATATTTGTGTTGAAAGTGGAATCCATCATTGCAAGGAAACATCCTGTTTAAAAGTTAAGATAATCCCTCCATAACAAAAGTAAACAAGTAAGGTGATAAAGCGTCGTTTTATTTGATCCCTTTAGCAGGCTTGAAAGGTACGGTGGGAGTACCATTCACATATATACTTAGTGAAAATGTGCTAACACAAATCATAATCCATTAAACAAATTTGGATGGAAGATGCAATACTTCAAGACATATCCGAATAAAACTCTAGCTAATTGTATCGAAAGCTTTAAAAAAATCAATCTTAATCAAACAACTTTGTAATTTCTTACTTGAATAATAATCTTTCAGTAGGTCTTGTAAAAATAGAATGTTATCTCTTGGATTTCTTTCAAGAATAAATGCACTTTGTGAAGGATTCATAATAGTGGAAAGAACTACCTTGAGTCACTCAACTAGAATTTTTTAAATCACCTTATAGATAGTAAAGCAGCAAGATATAGGTCTGAAGTCTCACATTTGATTAGGATTTGGTTTTTTTTTGGAACAAGCATATAAAGGAATGATTGGTGACCTAAAGCATTTTGGATGATTCAGAAAACTCCAGTACCGCTTCAGTAAAGAGCTAACCTATGATATCTCCTATACGTTGGAAAAATAATGCAGTGAATCCATTTGGACCAAACTCCTTCGAAGAATGCAAACTGAAGAGGGTATGTTTAACATCATGTGCAGTAATCGGAGAAACCAACATATCTTTCATTCTTTGATCAATGTTTTAATAAAATAACTGTAAAACATTAGGACTGGATAGGAAGATGTAGCTGTTCCCATTAAATTAATGAAAAAGTTTTTGGCTATTTCCATGATGCTATCGAATTTAACATCCCTTGCTATCTTGTAACCTCAAAATTTTATTGGCATTTTTGCGAGCCAATATTAAATAATCGAAGAAATTTGTGTTGGCATCACCCTCTTTAAGCAGGTTATACAGGATTTCTTCATCAAAACTGATTTGTGAAAGGCAAGAGTAATTTGATAGTCGTAGAGGCATGTCATCTCTGCTTGTTTAATTTCTAGTTTGGAAATCTGATCATAACAAGCATTTTGAGCAATTAAGAGCTTTTCCTTAAGTGTTTTAAGGTTAGAATTCCTACGTCGCAAGAATTGCTTGACAACAACTCTTATTAGTTTTAGTTTCTACATAAACTGAAATGTTTTATATCCATTCACCCTAGTGTTCCAATAGCTGCGAACTCTATTGAAAAAACCTGAATGGAGTAAAAGAGTGATATGAAGTCTATAGTGAACAAAAGAGTGTGGAAATTGTTTTAACCAAATAGAATTCACGAATGTTCCATCCAATTTTTTACGAATGAGCATACTTCTATTTTGGTTATTAGATCATGTACAAGGTCTGCCAATAGAGCTAAGATCAACCAAGTCCATAGTTAACAAAAAATTAGAGACTTCTTTTATCAGTTCAAAATGAAAGTTTTGACCACCTTCAATTTCAGAGGCATTCAATGAGCAATTTGAATCTCTAACTAGTAGCTATGGCATGTGTATATTTTGTTGTATAGTTTGAAGGCTCAACCAAAGATTTTCACTTTGAAATCCAAAGTTGGAAGCACAAACTAGAGACAATTCAAAACTAACCATCGAGTTCTTAAACTTACACTACAATTGTATCAATTGGTCAGTTTCATATAGCACTTGCACTTCAAGTAAATCAACATTAAAGAGGCATATTGTTATAGCAGTGCTCTAAAGGTAATCATCTTTAGCACTTATTGTACAAATCATTTTATAATTAACAAATACATTTTTCATTATTTTGGTGTTCATACATTTATGGATTTGATGTTGATCTTAAATTGATTTAATGAAGTCCTTGATATAAAACATAGCATAGAGGAAATCATGATAATGAAATTCCTATCATGATCACTTATGTTAGTATATAAACTTTCTCTAGTCATAGGATTAATGAGACGGGATATCATTAATCCGGATAAACTAAAACATGTTATACTCCTTGATTGGATCAAGCACTACATCTCATAAGTTGTAGATATGAGATGTTCAGAGTTAACATGTAGATGCTTACTAAGGGAAGTAAGTAAATTGTATTGACCTACTATGGGACAATCATATGGATATTCTATTGTAGTGTCAATGATAATCACATCATAGTAATGGTGCAAATATCCTTTGACTTGAGATGCTCAAGGATAGCTTAAATACTAATCCTTTTTTTTATTCCATTTATTGGTGCCTTTAAGGGGTTACTTATAGGGTGGTGATTGGGTATAGCTTGGGGTATTTGGAAGTAATTGAGTAGCCAATAAAGGATTCACCACTCTGAATAGAAAGATATAATACCCACAGACTCTTATCGGAGTCATTACTCAGAAGTCTCTAGCCAGAGTAGATATGTGTCATAAAGGGAGTCTTCAATGATAGATAGAGTAATGAGATCCTTAGGACAAGATCTAATATCACTTGGACTAGATATGACGTAGTTAGTCTAGTAGGAGTTGAAACTTTGACCATACTTTGAACCAAGTAGGGTATAAATGGTGAAAGGACGAATTGCATGGCAACATTACGTATAGAAGGGTTCATAATCAAACTACTGATTTTTAGGTCAATTAGAGGTCATGACGTGTTGCTAGATACCGCTCTTGACTTACTTGAATTAAGTGTTAATTCAAATGGCCAACATAATCGGGAACTTAACGGGTCACTCACATAGGAGATCTGAAGAATGAGTAAAATGGTCTTAAATGGTAACTCAAGATATGAGTGAGTGTATCGGGATTGTATCGCGATGTGATCGTGGTAGAAAATGTTGCATGGATTGGATTAGAAACAAGCGTTGTTGGCTACCAATTTGTTCATTAACTTCCCAAAACTTCCATAATGCATGCTATTCATGGTCATTAACTTCTCATAACTTCCATTAATGCATGTTATTCATGACCATTAACTTTTCATAACTTCTCATTAATGATGGGGGTTATGGGAGGCTAAAGAGGGAAGAAAATAATCATCATTTTCATGCATCTTGTGTAAGACACAAGAAAAAAGAAAGGTTCTTTCTTACACACACACTCTTTTTCTCTTTAACTCTCACAAGAGTTCTTATATTTGCTAGCATAAAGAAAGAATTCTAGCCATTTTCTAGTCAGGTTTCATCCTTCTATCTTCATATGGACTTTTATTAGAGACCGTCTACGATGATCGTTGTGGTTTATGACAACCCAACGTGGAGAAGATTAAAGAAAAAAAGAGGTCATCTGAAAGGTATGTAAATATCTTACATTTCATATTTTTGTTTTTTATATCTATATGCATGAATAGATCTGGTTTTGAGATTTCGTTTTATTTTTCACTATATTTGATATATATTATGTATGAGATGCATGATCGAAACGTTATACAGATGACTCGACCATTAAAGTGTGAGTTGTGATTTGAGTGCAGCTCCCAATTAGCTCCTAAAAAACATGAACTCGAAAGTGAGGAAGGATCTTTTATTTTAGTTTCTATGAGAACAACTAGTTTGGCTTTTTTTTCTTTCACCAACTCTCTTACCACATTGTTTTTGTGAGGGTTATTCAACCCTTTAGCGTTCCAAACTAGGATTGACATGAGTGGGGGAATCACTTTGAGTTTTCTGCTTACCTTTTTTCTGAGCTGATCGCCTTCTAAATTTAGTAACTTGCATTTGAAAGTCAATAATTTTCAAGTTAATCTTAGTCTGGTCAGTGGTAGTAGTCTGGCTTGCTTCGTGATCCAAGACATAATCCTCTTCTTTGTCACTTGAATTCTCAATAAGGGAGACTTCTAAAGCAATTCCAATATTTTCATAAATAGCACTAGGCCATTTATTCTCTATTAAAGTGTTAACTTGTAATGAAGTGCTAGGAGAAGTTTCAGTATTAAACTTAGCATTGTCTCCAGCCTGCTGTACAACAATCTCTGCTACACCTAAGGAGTTAGGTAATTGATCAAGATCCACATTATGGCCTAGTGAATCCTTACAAATTGGATTAAGAACAAAAGAGGAGGGATTGGCAGCATCAACCAATAATTCATCATACCAAACTGTTTTAAACTTCTTTCTAGTTGGAACCTATTTTTTTGTAGTATTGCTCGATTTCCATGGATATGTCACTTGTATTTTTGTTTGTTCTAGCTCTTCATTTTCTCCAAGTCTATTGACATATAGCTTATCCGGGAGAGATGTGTTTTTATTTATTTCAATATAAAGCTTGGCATAACATACCCTTTGCATCATAGTTGTTTGAGAATCCATTCATAACAATTTCCCTAATGAACTAGCTAAGAAACTTGACCCTTCGATGGTCCAAAACTCCATAAGAAGATAATGGAAATTAACCTATATGGGCAATAACTCAATTCTTACCCTATCAATCGCCATACCAGGCATCCATTACTTTATAAATAAAGGTTGATCACTTATATGATACGACCTTTCTTAATTAGTTATATCAAATTCACATACATCTGAAACTTGAACAAAACCGTGCCATCTTCTCTAAGCATCACCTTTTTAAGACCTTTTTTATCCCATCTAGCACTTAGCCAAGCAAGCACTATAGGAAAGGCAGGACATTTAGACCACAGAATTCCACCAACACAGATGACCAAGCCTTAGCACCAACTTGGAGAAGTTCAATTGGAGGGGAAACAACCCCATCCTTGGCCACAATTTGGAAATGTTTTAGAGTACCTTTTTGGTGTTGATGCTGTAATTTTTTAGTCCAAGCTTTAATAGGTCGAGAGGGTTCAGATTTAGTTGCAATCGTTTCTCCTAGCGTTTGACACTTTGTTATTCCATCAACATCTCATGAGAGAGGACTGGAAAGTCCTCTTTGGAAAGGGAGATTCCCCTTTGTCCATGACATTTTGAAAGGCTTGAGAAGAGCCTTTTGGAGAGGTAATAGCCACCTTCACCATGCCTTGTTCCAAGAACCAGTTGAGACGAAGCACTACACAGGATTGATTGAATTGGACTTCAAACTTGATAGTTCTAAAACATTAAAAACTTATTTGAAGTCCAATTCAATCAATCTCTCTCCATAGGTTAAAACTTGTTTCACTAGAGTGATTGAATTAGACTTCAAATTTGATAGTTCTAAAACATTAAATTTTTTTGTAGATTCCAAACATTAGAATATGAAATGTATTTTAATGTAAATGTTAGAGTTTAAAACAAAATTTTTTCCTTTGTAAAGAATATATTGGTGTTACGTGAAACTAATGGATTCCATGTAAAAATAAATTTTAAAAATATTACTCCAACTAACGTGATCACTTAATGTCATGTTAATGCTAACGTAATCAATTAAATATTATATTAGCAATAACGTGATACTTAATTAACAACATCCTAACAAGTTTAAAATTTTTGTTTGAGAGAATTTGAATTTTATAGTTTTGTCAAGTTATGATTCTTTTTGCATACTTTAAAACATCAAGACGTTGCAAACATTATAATTTAAAAGAGACATTTTACTTTTTTAAATATTGATAGATGAAAACCAAGAACTTACATTTATTGGAATAAGATCTCTATGATGTTTGTAGGTTACAATTAAAGATAACTTTTGTCTGGTTTAATTTATTTTGAGTTAATTGAGTTTTGAATTTAGTTCGAATACATTGAGTTAGTACGAAACTTAGTTTGATGGTTCGAACTCCTCTCTTAAAGTAAAATCGTCTTAGTTTAATTATTTAAAACATTATTTTAGTATGTATGTTCCTAAAATTCAACACCAAAATAAAAATATTATTTTAATTAGTTATTTCGAAACCATATCATTTAAGACAAATTGAGTGTAATTGAGGCTGCTAATAATAAGGAAAACTGGTTCAACCCAGCTTATCTCATTGTAATTGTCATCCTTAGTTACAATTATTAATTTAGTCACCTTATCCTTGGCGGTTGTACATTAACTTCAACTTTATTTCTTAGGCAAATATGGACCATGTGTTCTATAAATATCATTTATAGCAATGTTATGAATACCGTACCGGGTTTGGTACCGGATTGAGCCCTGGAACGGAACTGTACCGGTACCGGTTGGTA
>JANSVA010000004.1:31751662-31775768 GCA_025504915.1 Erythroxylum reticulatum
AGTATATAGAAGTTAATTGCAATACATTGTGATTGTTTACTTAATAGTTTTTAAAAAAGTTATTTTTCAAAGAAATTCGAAAGGAGATTGTATTCACACAAAAGAATACACAATTTAACCCCCCCTTTCTTGTGCATTTTGTCTATTGAACATAAAGTCTATATTAACGCGTGATTTACTTCACGGCAAACCATGGAAGCTTTTCATTGACTCTGAATAACTGCTCATCTGTAAAAGTCTCTTGGATAGGTGTTGGTGGCTTTGATTCCTCAAGCTCTAATCGAGATAGATGGTCAGCAACTGAATTTTCTGTCCCCTTTTTGTTTTTGACCTCCACATCAAACCCTTACAAAATCAACACCCATCGAATGAGTCACGGCTTGGCATCTTTCTTTGTAAAAAAATATCGGATTGCTGCATGATCTATAAAAACCATAACTTTTGACCCAATGATATATGATCGAAACTTGTCCAAAGCGAACACAACCGCTAACATTTCCTTCTCTGTAGTAGTGTAATTTTTCTGGGCATCATCCAAAGTCCGACTAGAGGAGTAGATAACCCTGAACACTTTCTCCCACCTTTGACCTAAAGCTTCTCCCACTGCAAAGTCACTCGCATCAGACATAATTTCAAACGGTTGCTGCCAATCAGGTTTCATCATCATGGGAGCTGAAATTAACTTTTTCTTAATCAACTCAAAAGCCTGCAAGCATTTCTCATTGAACTCAAATTTAGCATCCCTTTCCAAAAGATTGCAAAGGGGTTTGGTGATCTTGGAGAAATCTTTGGTAAAACCCCGCATGTCTAAGGGAATCTTTGGTAAAACCCCGCATGTCTAAGGAAACTACAGATTCCCTCTACATTTGTCAGTGGATGAAGCTTTTTAATAGCTGCTGTTTTGGCTCGGTTCACTTCAATGCCTTAAGTAGACACTTTGTGACTCAACACAATTCCTTCCCTTACCATAAAATGGCATTTCTCCCAATTGAGCACCAAGTTGGTATCCTGACATCTTTTCAACACTAGAGACAAATTATGTAAGCACTTATCAAATGAATCACCAAAAACAGAAAAATCATCCATAAAAACTTCCATGAAATTTTCAACCATATCCGAAAAGATAGCCATCATGCAACGTTGAAATGTAGCAGGAGCATTGCAAAGACCAAAAGGTATGTGCATAAATGCAAATGTACCAAAAGGACAAGTAAATGTGACCTTTTCTTGATCTTCATGACTATTTGGTTATATCTCTAGTACCCATCTAGAAAACAATAAAATGCATGTCCAGCAAGTCTATCCAACATCTGATCTATAAATGGCAAAGGAAAATGTTCCTTCCTAGTGGCTTTGTTCATCTTCCTATAATCCATGCAAACCCTCTATCCAGTGATTGTCCTAGTGGAAATAGTCTCATTGCTAGCATCTTTAACTACAGTGAATCCACCTTTTTTTAGGAACAACCTGAGTAGGGCTAACCCATGAACTATCAGAAATTGGGTAAATGATTCAAGCCTTAAGGCACTTCTGAATTTCGTTCCTAACCACTTCCTTCATTACTGGATTCAATCTTCTTTGGGGCTCAATGCTAGGGGTGAATGACTCCTCTATCAAAATTTTATGCATTACAATAGAAGGACTAATTCCCTTAATGTCTGAAATTAACCAACCCAATGCATTTTTTAACTCCCTTAACACCCTAAGCAATTTTTCTTCTTCTAAATGAGTCAATGAAGATGAAATAATGACAGGAAGAGTTTGATTAGCACCTAAGAATGCATATTTTAAATTTTCAGGCAAGGGTTTCAAATCAATCAATGGGTGCACATCTTTCATATCATCAACAACATCAGCATTAGTCACACGGAACAAAGGCTCGGGTTGATCAAAATTTTTCAAGCATTCAAAACAATCCAATACCTTCATAAAACAAGCATCATCATCATCCATAGCATCTTTACCTTCCAAACATGTCAATAATGGGTCTTTAGAGATAAGGGAAGGAAAAGATGTTACCACACAAAATGATATGATATCCACTCGATTGCAAGTTGGTGTATCACTTGGATGTTTTAGCGATATGTATATGTTGAACTTCACTTTCTCGCCATTTACATGCAAGGTTAATCACCCTTATTGCACATCAATCACTACTCCTCCAGTAGCCAAGAATGGTCACCCAAATATGATCAGGATCTCCTTATCTTCTTCTATGTCAAGCACCACAAAGTCTGTAGGGAGAATAAATTTGTCAACACGAATAAGAACATCTTCTACAATACCTCGAAGATAAATGAGAGGACAGTCAGTTAGTTGAAGGCAAATTGTCGATGACTTGACTTCTCCTAATCCCAACTTTTGGAAGATGGAAAGAGGCATGAGATTTATGCTTACCCCCAAATCACAAAGCACTTTACCAAAATATGTGTTGCCGATGTCACACGAAATTGTGAATCTTCCTGGATCTTTCAGTTTCTGTGGTAACTTTCTTTGAAAGACTGCACTACACTCCTTGGTCATCAATACTATCTCATAGTCTCCAAATCTCCTCTTTTTGGTAACAATGTCCTTGATAAATTTTGCGTAATTCGGTACTTGCTCAATAGCTTCAATCAAGGAAATGTTGATCTCAAGTTTCTTAAAGCTTCAAGGAATTTTGTAAATTGATCATTGATTTTCTTCCGCTGAAATCTTTGAGGATATGGAAGCTTGGGGAAGATTTTTGTTTGCAGTTCCCCTTCTAGTTTCTTCTCCGAACTAACTTCCTTCTCAACTTGTGTAGGTGCACTTGCTTCTTCACAAGTATTCTTTCCTTCATTAACATTGGACTGAGTGGAGCTTTTTTCTTTAGGTTTCACCTCTTCCAATTCTTTTCCACTTCGCAGAATGATGGCCTTGCACTACTCTCTTGGGTTAATTTTAGTATTAATTAGAAATGTCATCTGATTCAAATTCCTAACAGCATTTGCAAGTTGTCCTAATTGAACTTCCAAACCCTTCACTGAAGTCCCCATACTGGATACTTTCATCTTTAGTTCATCCATCTCCTTATAATTCTTGTGAAAACGGTTTTTTGTCTCAGTTACAAAAGTGCTAATCATTTCTTCCAAGGAAGGTCTTCATTATTCCAATAGTGGTCCATATCCAGGTGGGTGAGGCATGTTTCTTTGAATATCGTAGTTATATTGCTCCTTAGATTTGTAGTCTTGACCATATTGATTTCCCATTGGTTGTGACTTAAATCCCAAGTTTCTTTGGTTAAAAAGCTGTGCTTATTCCACCCCCTCATCATTGGTGTAAAATGAATGATTAGTAGCTGCCACATGCTCATTATGTCTTTCCTTTGACATGAAGTTTGAAAATTGATTGGATAGGGATGCAAATTGAGCAGATAACTAAGTCACTTGGTCCACTTCTAAAATTCCTCTCTTTCCATTAATTCTCTCGGAGGGCCACTGCTAACTGTTTGAAGCTATATCTTCCAGCAATGCACATGCTTCTTGAGATGTTTTTCTCATCAGAGTACCACCTGCTGTTGCATCCACAATGGTTCGAGTCTAGCCATTTAACCCATTGTAAAACATTTCCACTTGTACCCAGTCTTGGTATCCATGATATGGACACTTTCTCAAAAGATCTTTATACCTCTCCCGAGCTTCATGCAATGGTTCCAACTCATGCTATCAAAAGGTACTGATCTCAGCTCTTAACTTCGCAGCTTTATCAGGTGGAAAAAATTTAATCAAGAACTGCTATGCCACCTCCTGCTAAGTTCACATTCTATCAGCAGAAATTGAATGAATCCAATTCTTTTCTTTGTCTCGAAGAGAAAATGGGAACACAGTGAGCCTAATGTCATCTTGCGTTGCCCCTTCAGTTTTGATAGTGTCACATAATTCCTAGAAGCTTGCAAGATGATCATTTGGATCCTCCATTGGTGCTCCTCCAAACTGATTTGTCTGAACTAAATTGATGAGTCCAGGCGAAATAGGAAAGTTCTAAGCATGAACATTAGGTCTTTGGATACCGTGATAATTGTCTACCACTGTAGGCTGGAAGTATTCCCTGATAGGACATTGGTGCAATTGTTCCTGTTCATTTCCGTTATCTCCTCTTCCATTTCCTCCAGTTAAATTAGCTACACCAAGTCTGGCCTCTAGCAGAGCTAATCTTTGAGCCATTGCATCCCTCTCTCTTTGAATTCGCTAAAGTTCTTCTGTTTGATGTTCCATTTTCTTTTATCGACGAATTGACTTTACTGTTCTTTTCAACTCTGGGTCAAACTATCTTTCTTGCCCTTTAGTAGTTCGGGGCATACAATCCTTTTAAATGCAAGCTGTGCAAGAAAATGAAAATGCAAAAAGAAAAAGAAATAAATAAGTTACTCTACAGATAAAAAGAAAACCGATAAGTCAATATCAAACTAGCTGTAGAAGCAAACATTCAAACATTCATCTTCGGCAACGGCGCCAAAAACTTATTCATGAACCACAAGTGCACGATTGTCAAAGTGAGTAATGAATTGGTAAGAACTGAGTCTTGTCCACAGGGATTATGAGAAAATTCTAATATATGCTAGCTGACAGTGTTTGAAATCGAGTTGGATGAAATTTTGGAAAAGTAAAATTAATGTAAAGAATTTTTTAAAAAACTTAAATAAATTTATAAAAACTACCCAATTTAATGCGACCAAAATAACGAAGAATATGAAAATTTTGTGTAGTAACTAATTAAGAAAGATTGCAACAATTGACTAATTAAAAGTATTAAATTTAATGGGGAATGACTTTCTCTTAGGAAATGATATTTTTGTCAACTTTAATATTAAATTAGTTATTCTCCACAACTAAAATATTCTACCCTTATAGGTGAATTTTTAGAGTAATTATTCCCTTTTTCCCAAAGATGAATTAATCTATCCACTCTAGATGTCACTTAGTAATCCTTTACTTAAGTTTTTCCTAGAGTTTCTTAAGTCCCAAACCTTCAATTTTCACCTCCTAAGTTTCTTAGGTCTCCCAACTCACAAGAAAATCCTAGTCAAATTTTCGTTTAATCTTCTAGCAAAACTCCCTTTTTCCAAAGGCAAATTTATACCAAGGCACTTTCCAATAGTCCAAAGGAATAACAAATAAATCCAAGGAAAAATCAACAAGTATATAAATTTTCTGTCATGGATTCCAGCAAAATTCAATATTAAAGCGTCACCAAAATATCAAATCCCTAAGAAAAATTAAATGTTCAGCCACAAATCATTATGCCAACCAATCAACAAGCAAAAACCCTGTATAAACTCATGACGAAATCAAATAAAAATTAAGAACAAAGCTCTCCAAACTTCTTTGCATGGTTGCTTCTTTGGCAATGAATGTATGCTACGTTGTTGGGCAAATGGAGGCTGATATGTTGGTGAAGACTCTTGGTTGCATCCTTCAAGTCTAGAGGCTTTTGGATTTAGCTTGTGTGTGAAAGAGTAGAGATGAGGTACGTTTTGTGTGAAAGAAAATAGGATGAAGGCTATGTAGAAGATGGCTTGCGTTGATGAGGATTGAAGCTGGCTGTTTTTGGTGGATGGATGTCTTGCGTGAATGTGGGAGTTTGGATGAGGACTTAACAAGGTTTCCATGAATTGGAGTAAAAATATATGGCTTGGATGTGAGTGGTCCTGTGGAGGCTGCTTTGCTGAGTAAAAAAATGGTTGAGTTGTTTCGGTCGAGGGCTGTTGGTGTTGCAATGAATAATAAAAAAGCTCCTTTTTTTCGTTCAAGAAAAATGGGATGAAGGTTTGGTGTGTATCCAGAGGAGTTGCGTTGGTAGGTTGAGAATTGTTTTTAGGTTGGAGCTTGCGTTCAGACCTCCTCTAACAATTAAATGATGTGCATGAAATAATTAAAAAAAATGGAGGCTTCTTGGTGATGGAGGCCATGACTGTTGTAAGTGTATGGAAGATTGTTGTCTTGTGCGTTGAAATGAGAGTTGTCTTGGTGGAGATTGCTTATGTGAATGGTGAGTGACAGCAAGCTGCTGAAGGTGGTGTTGCATGATTCCTGGAAAGCTTGTGTGAGGAGTGCATTGTTTGCATGATTTTTGCTGGATAGTGAGAGTGGAGTGGAGGCTAGCTATTAGTCAATAAAGGCTACTTGGCTTTTTAGTGAAGAGTGGAGCTTGCAGCTGTTGCATGGAGGCTGCGCTTGCATGAAATGTGTGGTGTGCCGATCAATAAGAGCTGCGTTGCCTCTTGTGCGTGAGTAAAGGTTGCTGCATGTCTTGAATAAAATGGAGGCAGTCCTTTGTTTTCTTCTTGGATGCTAGCTGTGGAATGGATTTTTCAAAGTCAATTTTGATGGTTTATAAAAACTAAACGATGACATTTTGGGAGCTCAAATTTTATCAGTATCTTCGTCTTTGATTTAGCTTCAATATGAGACTTGAATCACGGGATTTCGCTATTTGAGTCAAAAGTTATGATCAAAACATTGTCGAAAAGTCATTCTGGCAATCCAAATTCTGACACAAATTTCTGGAATTTATTTCTCATAAATTCCAGCTCAGAAAAATCTATAACTGAGCCCAAAATATCTGTCAATGAGTCAAGAATTTAAGTCTGAAATTTCAGAATTTTTGGATAAACCGATATTGAGATAAAAATCTCACAACGACTAAAGGTTAAATCTGTCAGAAACCCAAAAACAATGCAATTCGAGTCTATTTGTTTCATTTATACATTTTACATCAACGAACCTCAAATAATGCTAAAACATGATAAACCAGCCATAGATGAATATAAAATGAATATAAATGACTCTGAATTAAATCCTAAACATATATGAAAATATGAGTGTATCAATCTACTTAAAATCTATAAAAAAATTTATTTTCCGCTATGCCCCTTATTCGATCACGGTTAAATTCTAACATATCCTCCACCCAGTGGAAAGCTAGAAAAGCACTCCATTACCAGCCACGACGGGTGCATTAGCGGAGACGAAAGAAAGGAACTTGTCAATTACGTTACGGGATAGGCATTACCATGAGTCAGCTTCAGGCTAACGCTGTAATGTGTAAGGATATTATGAACCCGTAAGGCTATGGACTTTTCTATGACAGAGGAAAAAAGAGAGCACAGAAATTTCCATTGTACTGTTATTTTAATAAGGTTGTCAGTAAAAGTGGAATTTGCTGATAGATTATTGTTCATAAGCCATTGAGTCGCATCTTGTTCCTTTACAAATCATGGTTTTAGTCCAAACAGACTATGCCTATTCTTTTTGTAAATAAAAATAACAGTGTTCATTAAATGATTCTGACTCCTTATCCAATTTGGTTTTAAAAGAGGTTATATATATGCAGAAAAGCGAAGACACCCTGATTAATTGTGCAACTTATATATGGATTAGAAATTCCAACAAATTAGGCAAAAAATAAAATAAAGCTCAACCGTGTATAAAGTCTAACCTATGTGCAGGTTGTATACTTGGACAAATGATCTTATAATACATTTTTATGCAGTGTATACGGAAAAGGATTAAGGAGTTTATTTTCTATTCATACTTTTTAAATCTCAACAGAAACAATTTTAATTAACGATAAACTATAGTTTGATATGTCACACTTACTTTCCCTTGGAGATAGAAATTTAAAATTCCTGATTATTGTGTCAAAAATGAGAGGCACCATTTTTGGTACCTACCAAAGTTGAATTATAGAAAAAATATCCCACACATCTCCTGCTTATAAATAGGTAGGAGATGAAGAGAGCAAATATAAAGCAGAAAAAAAAAGAAGAGAGATGTGAGGTGAGAAAGAAAAGAAAGAGAAAGAGAGACAAAAATATTTTGTGTATTTTTGGGTCTAGTTTTTCCTTATAATTATCCAGTTTTTCTCAATAGTAAAATTCTTCTATCTTTGCCCGTAATTTTTACCCTAATTTGGGGGTTTTTCACGTAAAATCTGTGTTTATTAATATTCCTTCAGTTCTATTTAGCTGCGAACCTACTCTAATCTGGTTGATTTTCACAACAAGTGGTATCAAAGTGAGGTGAGAAAATTACGACGAATTTTTTGACATAATCCGTTCGGAGTTCTGGTGAGCACAGTGAAAGTTGGTAAATAATAACCTCAAAAGGTGACAACTATTCATGCATTTATTTTTGCATTAAACTGTGCAGTTACTATAATTCAAGTATACGATAATGTACAATACTATTCATACATACACATACGATACTATTCACATATACGGAACTATTCATACATATGGGTACAACACTATTCATATGTATGAATATTATTCACGTGAAATAGTGGAAGCTAAATTTTGTTCGTGATAGAAGCAATGGTAGCAAAATTTGAGAATGAGAAGTTCAATGAGAGTAATTTCTTATTGTGAAAGTTGAAGATAAAGGCAATCTTGAGGAAAGATAACTGTCTAGCGACTATTAGTGAACGGTCAGCTGGAGTCACAAATAGAAAATGGAAGGAGATGGATGGGAATGTTGTAGCTAATCTTCACCTAGCTTTAACTGATAGAGTATTATCCAATATAGAGGAAAAGAAGACTGCGAAGAAAATATGAGATCACCTCACAAAATTGTACAAGGCCAAATCACTCAACAATAAAATTTTTCTGAAGAGGAAACTATATACTTTATGCATGGTGAAATCCACTTCGCTGACGAAGCACTTATATACTTTAAATACTTTATTTTCTCAACTCACATCATTGGGACACACAATAGAGACAAGTGAACATTCGGAACTTCTACTCCAAAGTCTACCAGATTCGTATGATCAACTCGTCATCAACTTAATAAACAAGACAAACACTCTAGTCTTTGACAATATTGTAGTTGTTATTCTGGAATAAGAGAGTCAGCGCAAAAGTAAGGAAGACAGATTGGTAAATTTACAACAAGCAGAGGCCTTGGCTGTGACGAGAGGAAAATCAATAAAACGTGGCCCAAATAGGAGTCATAGTCATGGCAGATCAAAATTTAAGAATAAGAAGAATTTTAAGTGCTACAATTGTGGCAAGAAAGGGCACCTGAAGAAGAATAGTTGGAATCTGAATAAGAAAGATTCTATTCCTCAAGAAAATGTGGCAAATACTTCAAATGATGGAGATGCAATGGTCTATTAAGTAGTAAAAACTATTGGAGGTAAGAGAAGATTTGTTGATATATGGCTTCTCGATTCAGCAACTACTTTTCATATGACCTGTCGAAGAGAATGGTTCCATTACTATAAATCTATCTCTAAGGGGATCTGTGAATAACTGTAATGATCAAGCTTTGAAGATTGTTGGTATCAACACCATCAAGTTAAAGATATATGATGGGACAACTCAGATTATTAAAAAAGTGCGACATGTGGAGGGCTGAAGAAGAATTTATTGTCTGTAGGATAATTAGATTATCTCGGTTTCAGATTTGAGATTCAAAACAAGATCATGAAAGTGATTAAAGGAGCGCTGGTATTTATGAAAGCAGAGAAGATTGTTGCAAATTTGAACATGCTGAAGGGAGTAACTTTACAAGAAGGAGAGGCATCCGTTACGGTGACTAGTCTAGATGACAAATCTGCAATGACGTGGCATAAAAAGCTTGGACATATGTCAGAATAAGGAATGAAGATACTTACAGAGAAGAATCTACTTCTAGGTCTCACAAAGGTATCACTAACCTTCTGTGAGCATTACATTGTGAGTAAGCAACATCGATTGAAGTTCAACACATCAAAGTTTAGAAGCAAAGAAATTCTAGAATTAATTCATTCTGATATATGGCAAGCACCAATTACGTCCCTAGAAGGAGCAAATTTCTTTGTATCATTCATTGATGATTATTCGAGGAGATATTGGGTGTTTCCTATTAAGAGGAAGGTAGATGTGTTTCTAACTTTCAAATTTTACAAAGCGCGAGTGGAACTTGAATCTAGTAAGAAGATCAAATGTTTGCGCTTCGATAATGGAGGCGAATGTATTGGTAAAGAATTTGATGAATTCTGCAAGCAATAAGGCATCAAAAGGTAGTTCACGACGGCATACACTCCTTAACAAAATGGAGTAGCAGAGTGGATGAATAGAACTCTGTTGTAAAGAACAAGAGCGATGTTGAGAACTACAAGCTTAGGTAAGAAATTCTGGACAGAAGCAGTCAATACCACCTGTTATATGGTGAATCGAGCTCCATCAACTACAATTGAGATGAAGACATTAATGGAGATGTGGACCGATAAACTAGTGGATTATTCCAACCTCCATATATTTGGAATTCCGGCTTATGTGAAGTTCAATGCCTAAAAAACTACAAAGTTGGATCCAAAATCCAGAAGATGCATTTTCGTAAGGTATGCTGAAGGTGTGAATGAGTATCGTCTGTGGGATCCTACTGCCCACAAGATTATTATCAGCAGGGATGTTATCTTTATGGAAGATAAGGATCAAGAGCAAACACAAAATGTTGACACTGTACAAGAGAATCTAGAAACTACAACAGTATAAGTGGATAGGGAAGCTGATAAAAATGATTCTTCTAAAGCTACACCAAAGCACGAGGAGCAAAACCAGTTAAATATGATGTTCCAGATACTCAGAAACCAACTTGCATAAGAAGAGCACTAAGCTAGCACTTAGATTATATTATGGAGAGCAATATTGCATACTATCTTTTAACTGAGGAGGAAGAGCCATCAACTCTTCAAGAAGCAATGAATAGTTCAGATGCATCTCAGTGGATAGAAGCAATGGAGGAAGAAATTGAAGCTTTACATAAGAATAAGACATGGAAGCTGGTATCACTACCATAAGACAGAAAGCCTATTGGTAATAAATGGGTTTACAAGATCAAGCAGAGTGGTGACAATCAAGTAGAGTGATATCATGCTAGATTGGTGGTAAAAGGATATGCTCAAAAAGAAGGTATTGATTTTAACAAAATATTTTTCTCCTATGGTTCGACTCACTACAGTTCAAATAGTTTTGGCAATGTGTGCTATGTTTGACTTGCATTTTGATCAGTTAGATGTGAAATCTGCATTTCTTCATGGAGATCTTGAAGAAGAAATTTGTATGCTCAAACTAGAAGGTTTTGAAGAGAAACGAAAAGAGAACTTGGTTTGTAGGTTGAACAAGTCTCAATATAGTTTAAAGTAGGCACCGAGGTGTTGGTATAAAAGATTTGATTCCTTTATTATGAGCCTTGAATACGGCAGAAGGAATGCAGATCCTTCTGCATATTTCAAAAGGTTAGAGAAAGATGATTTTATAGTCTTGCTGTTACATGTAGACAACATATTAGTAGTAGGCCGCAATAATGATCGTATCAAAGAATTAAAGGCACAGTTGGCTAGGGAATTTGAAATGAAGGACTTGGGATCAGCAAACAAGATTCTAGGGATGCAAATTTACCGAGATAGAAATAATAAGAAGATTTGGCTTTCTCAGAAGAATTATTTGAAGAAGATCTTACGACGATTCAATATGCAAGATTGTAAGTCAATTTATAGCCCTCTTCTTGTTAATTTCAAGTTATCCTCAAGTATGAGTCCTAAAAATAAAGAAGGGAGGATGGAGATGTCTCGAGTACTGTATGTATCAGCAGTGGTAAGCTTAATGTTCTCTATGATTTGTACAAGACAGACATTGCACATGCATTGGGAGTAGTTAGTAGATACATGGCGAATCCTAGTCGAGAGCATTGGAATACTGTTAAGAGGATTCTCAGATATATCAAAGAAACCTCAAATGTTGCATTATGTTATGGAAGATCAGATTTTACTGTCAAAGGATATGTTGATACTGATTATGCAAATGACCTTGATAAAAGTAAATCCACTACAAGATAAGTGTTTACACTAGCTAAAGGAGCTGTGAGCTGGGTTTCAAAACTACGATCAGTTATAGCTACGTCAACAACAAAAGCAGAATATGTAGTAGCTACACAAGCTAGTAAAGAAGTAGTGTGGTTGAAGATATTGTTGGAAGAACTTGGGAATAAACAAGAGAATATTACTCTATATTGTGACAGTCATAGTGCTTTGCATCTTGCAAAGAATCCAGCATTTCATTCAAAGACAAAGCACATTTGAGTTCAGTATTAATTCGTTTGTGAGAAAGTGGAAGAAGGAACGATGGACATGTAGAACATTCGTACGATGGATAAACTGGCAGATTTTATAACAAAAGTAATCAACAGTAACAAATTTATATGGTGTCGATCCTAGTATGACCTGACAAAAATGTAAACAACATAAAGTGGTAAGGTAGAAAGAACAATATGAAGATTTGGTTGATTTCAATCAAATCTTCAGGTGGGAAAATTGTCAAAAATGGTACCAAAGTTGAAATACAAAAAAAGATAGTTGGCCAAATAGCTAGCTATTCTACACATCTCCTAGCTACAAATAGGTAGAAGACGAAGAGAGCAAATACAGAGCAAAAAAAAGAAGAAGAAGAGAGACATGAGGTGAGAGAGAAAAGAAAGAGAAAGAAGCTCTAGTTTTTCCTTGTAATTCTTCTGTTTTTCTCAGTGGTAAAATTCTTCTATTCTTGCCCATAGTATTTACCCTAATTTGAGAATTTTTCATGTAAAATCTGTATATTTATTGCTATTCTTTCAGTCATATTTAGCTTCAAATTTGCTCTAATCCGGTCGATTTTTACAACATATTGGTCATCGTATATATGTATTAATTAAAAAACAATCCCAAGTTCGCTAAAATAGAAACAAATCATTGTATCCTCGATCTTCATGATTAATGTCACACGACTGGTGTCCATCAATTAGTCGTAAGAGTTTCTTTGTACAAATTGCAACTTCTTTTTTGGATACGACATCAAATCGTATGACCAAATAGTAACATAACCTTGCCCTTTATTCGCTTGTTAATTTATTTATGTTCATCGGAATAATGGAAGGCTTTGCTTTTCACCTCAGTAATATCACTTTCGAAGTATGCCTTTGCATCTGCGCCCAACTTCTATGAGAAAGAAGCCTATAGCGATACTCCTCCTACGCAAGGAATCTTGATTTTTGGTATTCTTTCGTTTCTTTGTTTTATCCTTTAGAGTTTGATAGATTCGAAAAATGTTTTTGCTTATATAATACCATGTTTCATGGGCACTTTTACCAAAAGTTATTCTTCACTTAGGATTCATGCTGAAATCTTAGTATTAATGTAAGAGTCATTGTAAGGTTGGACGAGGTGCACCATTGTCCGGGAGGCTATTAATTACTCCTTAAAGTTTCGGAATAAATAAATAGAGAATATTCGTAGGATTGAGATAATTAAGATAAAAAAACTATGGCAACAGTATATGGGAAGTGGCGAAACCAGGAATCAAAAAGCTGTTTGACTCTAAACCATTTCGTTAGGAGTGTACATAGTTTAAGTACATATATATTATTTGTGCGTCTTTGGTACTATTTTTTTCTTCCTCTTGGAAAAAGTATGACTAGAATTTAAACTTTGGAGAGGTATATCAAAGTTAATATTTGAAGTTCAACATTTTTAATTGTTTATGAATATGAATGAATATTGCGTTGATTGAATATGAATATGAATGTTTTTGCACGGTTTTTACTATCTTTGAAAGAAAGAAACGAAGCTGAGAAATTGGAAGTAGAATATAATATATTGAATTTCTGATGTCGTTTTGCTTTACAACGTATGTATATTTATATACAAATTGAGATAAGATGAAACAATTTGTAATTGATTTAATCTAAACTAAATTATCAGATTGTATATAATGTTATCTAAACTAAGATGATTTGATACAAGTATGAGTTTATCTAATGTAATTACAAGAAAAAAGATTTAGAAGATATCTATTATCAGCCCTGCTAGCTAATGTTCGAAAGAACATTGAGCTTGTGACGTAACAGTAAAAAGAGAGTAGAACCCCATGGTTTGGTGAGAATGTCAACAAGTTGGTGAGAAGTCGATATATGACGTATGAACATAAATTTCTTTGCAACCAAATCACGAACAGAATGTATATTAATTTTAATATGTTTGGTTTGAGCATGAAATATGGGATCTGCAACAAGAAAGGTAGTGCCTATGTCGTCACAATAGAAAAGTGGTTTAATGTCAGAGAATCCAAGTTCACCAAGTAGAGAATTAAGCCAATAAAGTTCAGTGGTAGCTATAGCAATGCTCATATATTCTGCTTAAATTTCTTCGCAACCATATCATAAACAAAATGTATATCAATTTTAATATGTTTGGTTCGAGCATAAAAGACAGGATTTGCAGCAAGAAAGGCAGTGCCTATGTTTTCACAGTGCAAAAGGGATTTAATGTTGGAGAATCCACGTTCACCAAGTAGAGAATTAAGCCAACAGAGTTCAGTGGCAGCTAAAGCAATGCCCCTATATTATGCTTTAGTGCTAGATCTGGCCATAGTAGGTTGTTTCTTAGAACTCTAAGAAATTAAAGAGGAGCCAAAGAAAATGCAATATTTAGATGTAAATCGACGATCGTCAGGACACCCAACTCAATTAGCATCAAAGTAAGCAATGATGATTAAGGTAGAAGGTTTGGTTAAGTGTAGGCCATTAGACGAGGTAGAGCAAAGGTATCGAAAAATGCATTTAACCATTGTCCAGTGAACATCAGTATGATAGTGTAAGAATTGTGAAACTTTGTTAATAACAAATTATATATTAGGCCTGGTTAGAAAAAGGTATTGAACTACTCCAACAATACTACGGTATTCAGTAGGATTAGAAAGAAGAAGGCCATGATTTTTGAAAAGTGGAGAGACGGGGTAATGGGTATGGAGACATGTTTGGAAGAGTCAACGTGTGGGTAGTGAAGAAGTTTACTAGTGTATTTAGATTGTGTGAGCAAAAGGCCAGTGGGTGTAAATGTGACTTCAATGCTAAGAAAGTGGTGAAGAGGTCTTAGATCTTTAATGGTGAAAGCAGAGTGAAGAGCATTAATGATTGTCTGAATAAACTGTTGTGGAAAACTAGAGACCAAGATATCATCCACATAAATAAGGAGAAAGGTGATGTGAGTTGAGGTGGAGTGAGTAAAAAGAGATGTATAAGCTTTGGAGGAAGTGAACCCAAAGTCAGCAAGTTTATGACTTAAGCGATGAAACCAAGCTCTAGGAGCTTGCTTAAGACCATGAAGAGCTTTGTGTAGATGACACATATAATGAGGATGATGAGGATTAGCAAAACCAGGTGGTTATTGAATAAAATAAGTTCTTATAAGTTACCATGGTGAAAAACATTGTTAACATAGCTAAGGCAAGTGTAATAATGAGGTAAATGGTGGTTGGTTTGACAATTGGAGAAAACGTGTCAGTATAATCAAGATCAAGTGATTGATGATAGCCTTTAGCTACTAGGTGGGCTTTATAGTGATCTAGGCAACCATCAAGATTAAACCTTGTACAAAAGACCAACTTACAATCGACAATATTTGAACTTAGAGGAGGGGAATAAGGGACCAAGTATTGTTGTGACGAAGAGTTTTGAACTCATCAAGCATGTCTTTTCGCTAGTGAGGAAATTTGATTGCTTGAGTGAAAGAAGTACATTCTGGATTAAGAGACCTAGGGATAGTGGTGACGTTAATAATATGGCCAGTAAAAGTTTTTAAAGGTCAAGTGTTGTCCTGAGTGCGAGTGACCACTGGATGATAAGAGGAGGATGATGGTTACAGAACAGTGGAATAGGCAGGGAAGAGGGTATAGGAGGCATAAGTGAGGTAGAAGTAGTCAAGACTGGTGAGAAGGGAGAACTAGATAGTGGTGGAGGAGCAGATGATAATTGAATTTCTAATGGTAAAGATAAAGAAGTAGTACAAGAGGAAGAGGAGTTTGTTTGGAGGTTAGGAAATTGATTTTCAAAAAATCTAACATGTCAAGAAAGATAAATTTTATTTGTGGATGGATCAAAACATTTTTATCCTTTATAACTGAAGGCGTAGCCTAGGAATACACATGGAATAGTTTTAGGTGTGAGTTTATCAAGTTTACTGTGAGTAAGGAAATGGTAACATGTGCAACTAAAAACACAAAGATGATTAATATTGGGAGAAGAATTGAACAACAATTCATGAGGAAATTTAAAATATAAGGTAGATGATAGTAAAAAATTTGTAAAGTCAACAACAGTGAAAAAGGCTCCATACCAAAATCTCTTTAGAAGAGAGCTATGAACAAGAAGAGTGATTCTTGTTTCAATTATATGTCAAATTTTACGTTCAACAACATCATGTTATTGTGGGGAATAAGGACAAGAAATACAAAAGGAAATGTCATGAGTGGTGAGAAAAGTAGCAAATAATCTTTTGATGAATTCAAAAGCTCCATCACATTGAAACATTTTGATTTTTGTTAAGAATGAGTTTTCAATAGTGGTTTGAAAAATTGAAAATTTTGTAATGCTTGAGACTTATGATCTAGAGGAAAAATTCAGGTGTAACAACTAAAATCATCAATAAAAATTATAAAATATCTTAAAATAGAAAGTGATAACAAAGATGATGGTCCCCAAATGTCGTAATGAATAAGTTGATGAGGTGCAGCATATACTCTAGGAAAAGACAGAAAAACAAATTTTTGGATTACAATAAAGATGGGTACGAGACACTTAATCAGACGTAAATAATTTGGAAAAATTTTGAGAACATAGATAACCAAGAAGTTGATGCTAGAGTTGTGAAGAAGTACATTAAGCAGCTAAAGCCATAAGATTTGTGAAATTGACAGGAACCTTGAGAGGACAGATATTATTATGGATATTTCCCACGAGAACTGGAATCATGGTGGAAAGGTCCTTTACAATATAATGAGAGGGATTAAATTCAATTAAACAGGAATTGTCTTTAATAAATTGAGCTACAGAAAGTAAATTGATAGTAAGGTTAGGTATAATAAGAATATTATTTGAGTGTAATCGCTAAAGATTTGTACAAAAAAATAAGGAACCTTTGGAGGTTATAGGGAGAGTAATATCATTTCTGATAACTACTTGATTAATATCGTGATATGGTTGAATCAAGTTGACAATATTATTGTTGAGTGTCATGTGGGAAGAAGCACCAATGTTTAGAAGCCATTTGGTAATTTTGTTGGGAGAATAGGTAGAGGAATTTGATGGAGGATTAATATGAAATGTAGAGAAGGTGGGTTGACTTTGTGAGGGGTCAAAGGAAGGATTGGAAAATTTGTTTTGGGATTGCACGTAGTGAAAATGACAAATAGCAATTATATGACCAATTTTTTTGCAAAAACGAAATTGTAGAGGTAGAAATTAGATTTGGATCAAAAAATGAATTTTGGATAAGAGGGTCAATGGTTTAATTGAGTTGGATTGTAAGGGTTGGGCTGGTGGAAGTGTGGATTAGGCTGGGTATAGTGCGTCTAATGAGGTGGATGGGGTTGTTGGGTTTAGGTGGGTTGATCTGGGCTAAGGCCTGAAAAATTATGTAATGGCCCGACCCAGGTTTGATTAAAAGTAACTTGATCTTCTTGTTCCATACATACAGAACACTGGTTGTGAAAGTCATGTCTGCCACTGCTACCGTGATGAAAGGGGCAACGTCCACTTTGAGTAGTGAAGGCCATGTTCCTGTTGGGAAAATCAGGTAATTTTTCCCTTTAAGATAAATAACTAGTGAAGTGAACCGATTCGGTAATACCTAGGAAAGACTATCAAACGGACTCCTAAGGTAGTATTACCATTCCATGTAAAATCCCAGGAAAGGGCAGAGGGGTCACAAATGGTCCCACTTAAAACCTGGTCTCTTAGACAGAAATTACGTACACGGTGTATTTATCACAACCTAACTCGTGTACATACACAAATAGTAAATACACCCAAATAAATTGAACACAACACTACAAATATACCTGAAAAATAATATTGAATACTATAAATGTGAAATAAATAAAAGAGATAAGGAAAGAACACACCCAAAAATTGATAACGGATTTCGACCAATTTTGCCTGCTTCTCCGAGCACCACTTAAAGCAACCTACTCTTATTAAAAAGAGAATACTAAATTTGATATGTGTACAAATTTTGAGTATTTATCAAATTTTAGGATGGATATAGAGTAGGAGGGGGAGGAGTTCTTTTATAACTTGAAAAACTCCTCCCATTCTCATTTCTTCCCAATATGGGATAGAAATTAAGCCACCAAAGTAACAAATCTCCACCTTGGCACAATTTCGAGTCCCACCAAATGCAAGCATCATTCATCCTCCTAATCAAACAAAACAACCTTTATAGTGCTTCTAATTTGCGCCCTCAGGCACTAACTCAAAAGTGCAAGATGTTGACTAAGTCGAAACAATGTTTAAACTTAGCTTTTGTCACCACCTTGGTTATCATATCTATAGGATTCTCCGTAGTCCGTATCTTCTAGAGAAGTATCTCCTCTTTTTCGAGAATCTCCTGCACATAGTGATAGTGAATGTCATTATGCTTCGTCCTTGCATGAAAAAACTGATTCTTTGCTAAGTGAATAGCATTTTGACTGTCACAATATACCACGAGGTGTTTCTGACCAACTCCCAAGTCATTTAGCAATTCATGAAGCTAAATCGCCTCCTTTACAGCCTGTGTAATTGCCATATACTCTGCTTCTGTTATAGACAAAGCCACTGTTGGATGTAAATCCATGTATCCAAATTGCCTGCATAATCAGAATCACAATATCCAACTATGTATTAACCAAGTGATTTATCCTGCTTAAATAATAAGCCAACATTTATGGTATGTTAAATATACCATAGAATCCATTTCACAGCTTACCAATGAACCTTGACAGGATCATGCATATATTTACTCACAACACTAACTGTCTGTGAAATATTGGGTCTCGTACACACCATTGCATACATCAAGTTTCCTACTGTATTAGCATAAGGGACTTTCTTCATATATTCCTGTTCTTCTTCCGTCTTCAAAGATAACTGGTTACTAAGCTTCAGATGAGGAGCCAGCGGAATACTTACAGGTTTTATATATTTATTCATACCAAAACGTTATAGTACCTTCTTCAAATACTGCTTCTGAATCAGCCAAAGCTTGCTTCTTGGTCTATCCCTGCTTATCTCCATACCGAGAATCTTTTTGGCTTCTCCCAAATCCTTCATCTCGAGCTCTTCATTCAACTGAGCCTTCATTTTGTTAATTTCATCTTGGTTCTTGGATGTTATTAACATATTATCAACATATAAGAGTAAGTAGATGTAGGACTCATCTTGAAGTCAGCGCAAATAAACACAGTGATCATATTTACTCCTTATGTACTTTTGGCCCATCATAAACTTATCAAATCGTTTGTACCATTGCCTCGGTGATTGCTTCAATCTGTACAAAGACTTGTTCAATTTATAAACCCAATTTTCTTTACCAGTAACTTTGAATCCATCTGGCTGATACATATAGATTTCCTCCTCCAAATCACCGTGTAGGAATATGGTTTTCACATCAAGTTGAGTTAGCTCCAAATTCAATTGCCCTACCAAGGCCAATGAAATTCTAATGGAAGAATGTTTAATGACCGGAGAAAATACCTCATTATAATCAATTCCTTCCTTCTGAGCGTAGCCTTTAGCCACCAACCTTGCCTTTTAGCGAATATAATCTTTGTTAAGAAATCCTTCTTTCTTTGCAAATATCCATTTGCATCCAATTTCCTTCTTTCCTGTCGGTAGTTATGACAGGTTCCATGTCTTGTTCTTCTCAAGAGATTGCATTTTCTCTTCCATTGCACCTGCCCATTTGTCACTTTCTGAACTTCGGATTGCTTCTGGGAAGGTAGATGGAACATCATCAATAACTGGAAGTGCATAAGATACCATGTCAGTAAAAGGAGCAGGTTTTTGAATTTCTCATCTCGTCCTTCTAGCGGCAATTGACTCTGATTGCTGCGGAGGTTCTTGGGTCGGAACCTCTTCCTCATCTAACTCTTCTTCTACCATAGGAGAGTCACTAGTAGTGCTTTTTGCTGGGATCATCATTGTCTATTCAAACTCCACCTGCTTTGGCATACACTCCACCTGCTGCAAAGTACCATTAGTCCCTTCTAGAGTTACCTTATTTAGCATGGCAGATTCATCAAAGGTAACATCCCTACTGACAATTTTCTTCTTTAACTCTAAACACTATAAACGGAATCCCTTAACTCCAGCATTAAAGCCCATAAATAGAGCCTTCTTTGCTCGTGGGTCTAACTTTGATTCATTCACATAATAATATGCGATAGAACCAAAAATACATAAAGAATTATAATTTGTTGCAGATTTCCCGGACTATACCTCTAAAGGAGTCTTGCCACCAATTGCAGATGATGGCAAACGATTAATGAGATGTTGAGTATATGGCACTACCTCAGCCCAAAACTTTCTGCCTAACCCAATATTAGACAACATAAAATGAACTTTCTCCATCAGTGTCCTGTTCATACACTCCAACATCCAATTCTGTTGTGGTGTTTTTCTAACTGTAAAGTGCCGAACTATGCCAGACTCTTGACATACCATCAGGAAAGGATCACTCTTGTATTCTACACCATTGTCTGTTCGGAGAACTTTGATCTTTCTTCCTGTCTGGTTTTCAACTTGAGCTTTCCAATTAAAAAAAACTCCAAGCACATCATCTTTGATCTTCATAGTAAACACCCATACTCTTCTAGAAAAATTATCAACAAAAGTAACAAGATAATGCCTACCTCTAAGAGATGGAGTCTTAGTAGGTCCCCACACATCTGAGTGCACATAATCCAGAATTCCCTTGGTATTATGGATAGTAGTGCCAAATTTCACTTTTTGTTGTTTTCCTAGAACACAATGCTCACAAAGTTCCAATTTGCAAGTCTTCGTATCTTTCAATAATCCTTGTTTGGCAAGAATTTGCAAGGATTTTTCACCAGCATGTCCCAAATGCATATGCCACAACTTTGTAGCTACTGCATCCTTCTTGCTACTAGAAGTTGCTGCCGCTACTGTCCCAACAACTGTACTTCCTTGGTAGTAATACAAATTATTTTTCCTTATGCCTGTCAACATCACAAGTGCTCCCGAAGTTGCCTTAAGAATTCCATCTCGCATTATCACCACTAGGCCTTTTGATTTTAAGGTCTCCAAAGAGATGAGATTCTTTTTCAATTTCAGCACATACCACATATCCCTCAAAATTCTGGTAGATCTATCATGATTCTTCAGCTTGATTAAACCTATCCCAGCTGTTTTACATGGATTGTCATTACCCATGTAAATAACTCCACCATCAATTTCTTCAAAGTCAAAGAACCACTCTCGGATGGCAGACATATGATAGGTGCAACCTGAATCCAGAATCCACTCATCTGAATGGAATGTTAAAGATGATATCACTAAAGAGACATCTGACTCTGCATCACTTTTACATTTTGCAACATTTGCATCTTTCGGAGCCTTCCCTTTCTTCTTCAACTTTGGACAGTCTTTCTTCCAGAGCCCTTTCTCATGATAGAAAGCACACTCATCTTTGGCAACTCTGCTTTTTGATTTAGATCTTCCTCTTCTCCCTTTCGACCGGCTCTGCTGAGGACCTCTTGCCACAAATGCTTCATCTTTTGTAACCACTTTACTTTTCTTTTTATCTTGCTTTCGCAATTCATGACTATACAAAGCGGAACACACAGCATCTAAAGATACATTCTCCTTCCCATGAAGTAAAGTAGTTTCTAAGTGTTCAAATTCATCAAGAAGGGATGATAACAACATCAAAGCCAAGTCTTCATCTTTGAATTATACATCTAAATTCAATAGGTCTGCTACTAATTGATTAAATAGAGTAATGTGTTCATTCATAGTAGTATCTGGTCAGTAGTCAAATCGGAACAATCTTTTCTTCATAAGGAGCTTATTCTGATCACTTTTTTTAGAAATTTGTCCTCCAATGCCTTCCATAGTTTGTGCATAGAAGTCTCGTTTTTGAAAGCATACTTCTGCTTTCTAGACAAACATGATCGAATTGTCCCACATGCCAATCGATTTATGATACTCCAATCCTTATCTTCTACATATTCTGGTTTCTTTTCTTCAATAGCTATGTCAACTGCTTGTTGGATAAGGGAATCCAGAACCTCACCTTGCCACATGCCAAAATGACTAGTACCGTCAAATATTTCCACCGCCAACTTCATAATTGACATTGGAATCCTCTGCCATGAGGAAGTCGATGTCACTTGTGTCATATTTGTTATGTCCCTAGTTGTTGGTGAATTTATAGACTTAATTATATACTCAAATAATAGTATTCAATATTACAAATATTACAAACAAACTAAAAAGATGAACCTTTGGCTCTGATACCACTTATTGGGAAAATCGGGTAATTTTTCCCTCTAAGATAAACAACTAGTGAAGTGAATCAATTCAGTGATACCCAGGAAGACCGCCAAACGGACTCCTAAGATAGTATTACCATTTCACGTAAAATTCCAGGAAAGGGTGGAGGGGTCACAAATGGTCCCACTTAAAACCCGGCCTCCTAGACAGAAATTACGTGCATAGTGTATTTATCACAACCTAACTCGTGTACTTACACAAATAGTAAATACACCCAAATAAATTGAACACAACACTACAAATATACCCGACAAATACTATTGAATACTATAAATGCGAAATAAATAAAAGAAATAAGGAAAGAACACAACTGAAAATTGATAATGGAGTTCGGACAATTTTGCCTACTTCTCCGAGCACCACTTAAGGCAGCCTGCTCTTATGAAGAAGAGAATACTAAAATTGATATGTGTACAAATTTTGAGTATTTATTACATTTTGGGATGGATATAGAGTAGGAGGGGAAGGAGTTCTTTTACAACTTGAAAAACTCCTCCCATTCTCATTTCTTCCCAATATGGGATAGAAATTGAGCCACCAAAGTAACAGTTCCATGGAATTTGATGGAGGGACAATAGTCATTGTTTGTGAAGCAATAGCTTGGCTCGGAACTTGGGGAGGGCAGCAGGTGTTTCACGATTCTCCATTATTGTGATGAAGGATTCATATTTAGAGGGAAGGCTGTTGATGGTGAAGAGGACCAAGTTTGCTGACACAACTGGGTTTATTATGGCTACCAGAACTTCAGTTGTAGTGGCAATGTTTGTGATATAATCATTGATGGTAGAATCTCTCTTTTAGGTGGTGGGAAGTCAATTGCGAAGAAGAGATTTTTGATGGCAGATATGAAGCAATAGGATGTGTTTATGCCTGGTAGATGTGACAAAGGTGAACGAAAAAATTTGGGCTTGGCTCATGTAAGCTCTAATAACATGAAAGAAAGAAATAAAGGTGAAAAGTTGGAAGTAGAGTATAATATATTGATTTTCTAATGTGGTTTTGCTTTACAACGTATGCTATATTTATACACAAATTGAGATAAGATGAATCAATTGTAATTGATTCAATCTAAACTGAATGATCAGATTGTATATGATGTTATCCAAACTATACTTGATATTATCTAAACTAATATGATTTAATACAAGGATGAGTTTATCTAATGTAATTACTATATAAAAGATTTAGAGGATGTTTTGTCTTTAAATTAATTTAGAACGCTCAACACTTAACATACATTAATAATGCACATATAACACATTAAGTGATCACAAGGGTTTGTGCCTACATAGAAACCTACAAATTATTCAGATGGAAGCCTAAACTTGATCAGTATAGTGTGATGGATAGATTATATTAGTTTTACTTAGTGCCTATTTGGATGGCCTTTTGGAATGTCAATAAGCGCTTTTCTTCACCATAAAAGTCATTTTTAAAAAATGAGTGTTTGACTGTAAAATCAAAAAGAAATTCTTTAATAGATATGACTTTTTTGACAGTCAAAATGTAGTTTTTCAAAAAGCTCAAATTTGAAGCTTCTAAAAAAATAAATTTTCAGGTAGATTTTTCAGATCAATTAATAAGTCTACTTTTTAGTCTCTATTTCCTTTGTGTTTTACACTAATTCTCACAATATCCACAAATCCATCTTCACGTTTATTTTAAGAGTTATATAATATTATTTGACGATTTTTATATGGTTTAATATTTATTTTTTATATTGGTTTACTTAT
>JANSVA010000004.1:31775868-31788211 GCA_025504915.1 Erythroxylum reticulatum
CCGATCTGGGGTAGCCAAGAAATACACATGGAATATAGTTTAGTGTGAGCTTATCAGGTCAAGTGTGAGCAAAGAAAGGATAACATGTATAACCTAAAACTCGAAGATGATTAAGATTAGGAGAAGAATTGAATAACAGTTTGTGAGGAGATTTGAAATGTAAGGTAGATGATGTTAAAAGGCTGATGAGATAAACAATAGTGGAAAAGGCTTCATACTAGAATCTTTTTGGAAGAGAGTTGTGAACAAGAAGAATGATTCATATTTCAATTATGTGACAAATTTTACGCTCAGCAACACTATTTTATTGTGGGTTACGAGGAAAAGAAATACGAAAGTAAATGCTGTAAGTTGTGAGCAAAGTAGCAAATGATCCTTTGATGATTTCAAAAGCTCCATCACATTGAAACATTTTAATTTTTGTAGAAAATAAGTTCTCAATAGTAGTTTTGAAAATTTGAAAATTTTGTAATGCTTGAGATTTATGATCTAGTGGAAAGATCTATATGTTACAAATAAAATCATTAATAAAAATTATAAAATATCATGAACAAGAAAGGGATAACAAGGATGATGGTCCCCAAAAGCAATTAATTAATTGAAGAGGTGCAATATATACTCTAGTGGATGTAGGAAAGGAAAGATGATAACTTTTGCTTTGAAGACAAAAATTATAATGAAGATGGGTACGAGAAACTAGTTTAGATTTAAATAATTATGAAAAAAATTGAGTACATGGATAATCAAGATGTTGATGTCGAAGATGTGAAGAAACACGTTAAGCAGTAAAAGCAATAGGATTTGTCAAATGGATAGGAACCTTGAGAGGGTAGAGATTATTGTGGATGTTTCCCACGAGAAGTGGAATCTTGGTGAAAAGTTCTTTCACATCATAACCAGAGGAATTAAATTCAATTAAACATGAATTGTCTTTAACAAACTGAGCAATAGAAAGTAAATTTGCACTAACGTTAGGCACAATAAAAATATTATCTAAGAGTAATGGTTGAAGATTGGTATGAAAATACATGGAACCTTTAGAAGTAATGGGAAAAGTAGTACCAATACTAACAACTACTTGATTAGTACCATGATATGGTTGAATAGAGTTGACAATATTTTTATTAGGTATCATGTGAGAAGAAGCATCAATATCTGGAAGCCATTTGGTAATTTAGCTCGATTAAGAGGTTGAGGAATTGGGATTAATATGTCAAAGAAGGTTGGATGAATTTGTGAGGGGTTAGAGGAAGGATTGGAAAAAATATTTCGAGATCGCATGTAGTGAAAGTGACAAGTTGCACCTATATGACCAAATTTTTTGCAAATTTGATATGTTGGAGGTTGAGAATTAGATTTGGGTTGGAAGGAGGAATTAGGATATTTGTTTGAGTGGTGTAATTGATTTCGACTGTTAGGGTTAGGTTAGTGGAAGTGTTGAGTGCATTGGGTTGGTGGAATCTAGTGAGGTGAATGCTGTTAGGTTTAGGGAAGTTGGTTTGGGTCGAGGCCTTATGGGTTATGGTATGAACCAACCCAAAGTGGATTAAAAGAAGAACTAATGTGGTCTTCTTGCTCCAAAAACATGTTGTGTGGGTTAAAGAAAGTTCTGTAACTGCTGCCATGAGAGAGGGAAACATCTACGGTGAGCAATGAAGGTTGTGTTCGGTGGAGTGTGATGGACAGTCAACAGATGTTATTCATTAAGAAATAACTTGGTGCGTAGCTTAGGTAAAGAAGGAGGTAGGTTATAAGTCTCCATGGTGATGACAAAGGATTCATATTCAGAGGGGAGGCTATTAATTATAACGAGGACCAGATCATCAAATGAGACTGGTTCACTTATTACTGTCAGTTCTTTAGTTGTTGTGGCGATGGAATTTAGGTAATCAGTGATGGTAGAATGTCCCTTTCTAGTGGTGTGAACTAGCAGTGAAGGAGAAATTCCTAAGCTGTGGTTTGTTGAAGAAAATAGGTTTCCAGTGCTATCCAAAGTCTCTAAGTAGTGTCACAGCCGAGAGCAAGAATTACGATTGTAGAGGTAAATGTGGTAGTGAGACAATAATAAACTAATTGATCTTGTTTTTTCCATTGTAGATATTCGACTAAAAGGGAAGAAGTGGCATCAGTTGATGTATGGTGTTTAAATGGTAGTATGATTGTTCTTTATGTAACCAATTAAATCACAGGTAAATAGGATTGTTGTAACTTGGTTTTGCCAGATGAGATAGTTATGGTTGTCAAGAGTGGTGGTAATGAAATTTGTGATGTTGGTAATTGGTATGGAGGTATGAACAGTTTGCATTGTGATAATCTATATTTGTGTGTTGTAGTAAAGGTAAATGAAGAAATTTATAACTTGGTTATGTGTCTATGTATTGTAGTAGAGGTAAACGAAAAAAATTGGGACTTGGTTTAGGTGAGCTTTAATACCAAAAAGAAAACAAAAGAAGCTGAAAATTGAAAGTGAAATATAGCATTTTGATTTATGATATATTTTCCTTTAAAATGTACACTACATTTATACACAAATGTATATAAGATGAATTAATTTGTAATTAATTCAATTTAAACGAAATGATCAGATATTATCTAAACTAAAATGATATGGTATAAAAGAAAAGTATAGCTAATGTAATTACAACTGAAAAAGGAGATGAGAGGATAAGTGTATCTAAGGTAATTACAATTGCAAAGAAGGAGAAGACGATTTGTTATTAGTCAACTGAAATAGAATAAAGTATACTAGATAATGAACTTGAATTGGCTATCCAAAAATTGTCGCTAACCTATTATACAGAATGTTGTAGTTCAACCCTCTGTTAGACACATTCGTTAAATCAATTCCACTATTCGGACTTCAAAAGTGTTAGTTACCTTCATAAGTAAAAAAAAAAAGAAGATAAGACAAATTTAAGGGAAAATCCCAATGAGATGAAATTATTTTTAAAGGACATGGCTATATTTGGATTGCACATGCCTATACAGATGATGGTGTAAACTTCTGTAATCGTATACAAGTTAAAGGATGATGTTTGAAGGCAAACACGTTTGTGTTAAATTAGATACGATCTTTTACGTGGAGGACATGATTGTGTCCATTGACTGTGTAAGTCACTAAGACAGTGTATCAAAGCGATGTCAAGTTTTAAGAGATAATTTCACAATATATAGCTGTGTAGGAGATTGTGTAAAATTTAAAAATCTTATCTTCTTAGATTTTCAAAGTTTACTAAAAGACAAAAAATTGCATGGGACAGACACATATGATCATAAAAGAGTTTTAAAGTTCAAATAGCATTGTTTAACTACAATTTTGTTAAAAATTTTTCTACGATTAGTTGGGATTAGTATTATTATATCTCTATCTTTTCATGTATTTTTATTGGAGATAACTTCTCTACTAGTTATAGGTAGGACTGTGTACTTTTGAGTCTCTTTAGATCCCACATTTTAGTGTGATTATATATATATGTATATGTATACAACAATAACATTAATATCCTAGTGAATATATACTCATTTCTAAAAGAATTTTGGAGACCTTAAAGTGAAAGTTAAAAAGTTTGAGATTAGTTGTGGCTGTTTTATAAGGTATTCTTGAGTGAGATAGATCGAAAATTTTATCTCTTGTATCTTGCTATTTGATTTAGTAGATTTATGATTTGTTTTCTATGAGATTTTTACCTCTACACTAGAGGTTTTCTATGTTAAATCCTATGTGCAATTTTTCTTTGCATCTTTATTATTTAAGTAATTTGTTATTAGTTGAGTGATATTGTTGATCTCGTGAGAGTTTTTGCTTGAAGTACAGCTACTAGTATTAGCGCCTTAGTTATAAAGAGTTGTAGCAACTTTATGGAGAAGTTGATGTCGATCAACCACTCAGTATGGAGACCTATGATGGAAGATTTCATATATTGCAAGGATCTCTATGATCCAATCGATGTGGACAAAAGTGTAAAAGACAATGTCTCAAATAAGCTAGAGGAGACGACAAATAAAGAGTGAGAAAAGATCAAGTAAAAAACTTTGGGAACTATTAGACAATATATTGATATTAGCATATTCAACCATATATGCTAAGAGATGGATCCTTTTGAGTTGTGAAAGAAATTAAAGGGTCTTTACTATAAGAAGACTACTCACAATAAAGTCTCATTGACTAAAAAGCTTCTGAACTTGAAATTAAAGTCTAAGAAATTGGTGTCAGAGGACCTCAACAATTTTTCAGGATATCATCAATAAAGTGACTACAATGAAGATCATCCTTAATGAGGAGCTACAAGCATTAATCCTTTGAATATTTGGGAAACTTTGGTTATAACTATCAACAACTCTGCTATGGATGGTATGGTTTCATTAAATATGATAAAAAAGAGCATGTCCAATGAAGACATTTAGAAGAACAAAATTAGTGTTGATAATATATAGGCTATTGTGGTAAAAAATGGAGCAAAAAGTAAAAGTGGAGGTTTTAAGGGTATCGAAAGTCTTAAAATATGCCAAAGTCTAGAGATAACAAGGAGACTAGGATGTGTTACTATTGCACCAAACTTGGTCATATAAAAAGGTTCTACTACAAGTGAAAGAGAGATAAGAAGAAGCAAAACAACCAAAAAGATGGAGATGACAATTACACTATAGTAACAACCTTAAGCACAAATGATGAGGTGTCACTATTTTATGTAACTAATGAGTATCTCCATAATAGTCACTCAGATTCTGAGTGGTTTGTTGATAAATGAGCTTTATATCACTATGCTCAGAAGAGGGAATACTTCACTAATTACAGGATCGGTAATTTTGGAAATGTGAAGATGGGAAATCAGAGTTCCATTAACATTGTCAACATAAGAAACATTCAAGTTTAAATTGTTGTTGGATGTATATTAACCTTGAGAGGTGTATGACACATTCCTAAGTTGTGCCTTAATTTGTTTTCTATAAATGGTTTGATTAAGAAGGCTATCATCACGTATTTGAGGATGGCAAGTGGAAGCTATATAAAGGAGCACTAACAGTTGCTCATGGTGGATTATGTTGCACCCTATACAAGACATACTTAAGGATGTGTGTTAGAGAATTACATGTAGATGAAAGGAATAATTCTCCACAATTTTGGCATCGAAGATTGAGACATGTTAGTGAAAAGGTGATTAAATTGCTATATTAAATCACTTATTAAGACTACTATTTCTCTCAATCTATATGGTTATTGCTTGACTAGAAAGTAATATTGAGTCTTGTTTCATAAAAGTTCTATCAGAAGAAAGGTTAAGTTGGAGGTAAGGCAGTCCAATATGTGTGGTCCCATAGAGGTGGAGTCCTTGAATGGTAATAAATTCTTTGTTATTTTTACTAATGATTCATACATATAAGACTTGGGTCTTTATCTTGAAAACTAAAAGCTAAGTGTTTGAGACCTTTAAGAGATTTCATGTTATGGTAGAAGAGGGGACAGAGAGAAAGTTGAAATGTCTCCAAACTAACAATAGAGGTGAGTACTCCTCTAGTAAGTTTGAGGATTATTGTATGATTCATAGCCTTAAACATGAGAAAATAGAACCTGGTACCCACAAGATAACGGTGTTGTTGAAAGGATAATAGAACTGTTGTAGAGAAGGTTTAGTGCATGCTTCAAATGTCCAACCTACTGAAGTCCTTTTGGGGTACCACAATCTTAACTGTAGTATATATATGATTAATAAAACTCCTTCAGTCTCTTTAGATTATGATATTACTGAGGGAGTATAGATAAGGAAGGATTTGACTTATACACATCTAAGGGTATTTGAATGCAAAATGTTTGAGCATGTGTTAAAAGAGCAGAGATCGAAGTTGGATTTAAAGAATATTCATTGTAAATTAATTGGATATGGTAAAAATAAGTTCGACTATGGGCTCTATGACTTGGAAAAGTATATCATTATCGAAATCAAGGACATAATCTTCTATGAGAATTATATGAGTGCAAATCTTATTAAAGAAGATAAGACTACTACAGTAATTTGTCTTTTGATGATGTAAATCCGACACCTATTCATTTCACCATTGATCAACCTATAGGTGAGGAAGGTAAAGGACCTAAGCTCGCATAATAAGGTAATGATCAAGTTCAGTATGATAAAGATGAGTTGCACCAGCCACATTTTGTAGATGATGAAGAAAAGGTCCATAAGCAATTATGAGTAAGGGGAGCAACCTGCTCAAGTGTTGAAAGATGTCTAACTTCAAAGGTCAACTAGAGTGAAGAAGGCTTCGATGAGATATCCAAGCTTAGAATACCTCTTAGTCACTACTGAAGGGGAGCTAAGGAATTTTCAAGAATTTCAGTCACTCAAAGACAAAGACTTTTGGATCAAGGCAATGCAAGAGGAGATGGATTCATTTGAAAAAATGAGACCTATTAGTTAGTAAAGCTTCCCAAAAACAAGGAAGTGTTGAAGAATATATAGGTGTTCAAATTAAGAAAGATGGTGAAAACTAGTAAAGCATAAAGTGAGATTAGTGGTAAAGGGATACATTTAGAATAAGAGTATCAATTTTAACGAGAATTTTTTTCCAGTGGCCAAGATGACATCTGTATGCACTATGTTGGGTCTTGTTGCTAGTTATCTTGAACTTAAACAATTGGATGTGAAGACTGCCTTCTTATATGAAAACATGGATGAAAAGATATAAAGGGAAAGAGGACTTAATGTGCAAATTGTTAAAGAGCCTTTATAGGTTCAAACAGGCACTAAGATAGTGGTATAAGAAGTACAATTCATTTAAGACTAGCAGTAATTGTAAGTGAACGTTAGCTAATACTTGTATGTACTTCATAAAATTTGTTGGTGCTAAGTTCATCATCCTTCTCTTGCATGTAAATGATATGTTGAGCATGGGATAAGATGTTGGTACGATTCTCAAGTTGAAGGAGGACTTGTTTAATTATTTTGACATAAAATATCTAGGCCTTAAAAATTTTTTGAGGCATGAAGATCATTTATAGGAAGGCTAAAAAGTTGTGACTGTCATAAGAAGAATATATTAAACGGGAGCTTGAAAGGTTCAATATAAAGTATCCTAAACTAGTTGGTATACGATTAGTATATCATGTCAAGTTCAGCAAGCAAACTTGTCTTACAATTAAAAAGGAGAAAGATCGTATTTCCTCGATTTTATATTCCTCTATTTTTGGCTCCTTGATGTATACTATAATGTGCACTAAATTAGACATTGCATACATTATTGGAATGGAAAGTAGATTTTTATCCAATATAAGAAACATAAATTATGAAGTAATGAAGTGGATCATTAGGTACTTGTGATGGTACTTTAAGATTATGCTTATACTTTGGAGATGGTGAATGAATTCTGGAAGGATACAGAAATGTGAACATGGTTGACAATCTTGATAGCAGAAAGTTGACCTTAGGTTACTTGTTTAGGCATTTCTTGGCAACTCGAGTTATAAAAGTGTATATCTTTGTCTACTATGAAGGTGGAATACGTTGCAGCTATAGAAGCTGGTAAGGATATGATTTAGTTTAAACATTTTCTCTGATAATTGGACATTAATAAGAGCAAAATTTTCATATATCATTCCCTCACCATGCATATTGATGTTAGGTATCATTTGTTGATGCCACTTGTTGAAGAAAAATTAATGAAATTAAAGAAGATTCACATGGATAAAAATGGTGCCAACATGTTGACGAAGGTATTTCTTGGAAGTAAGCTTAAGCATTGTAGTAACCTCGTTAAAATAAATTTTAGGTGATCAATGGGGTGGTTGATTTCTCCTATAAAATGGGATAGAGGGGGAGATTTTTATAGGTCCAACCTTATTTTAGAAATATTCATTAGATCAATTACACTAAATCTAGGCTTAGGAAGTGTTAGTTGTCTTCATGGATCAAAAAAAAAAAAACAAAGATAGAGCATATTTAAGACAGAAACCAATGAGTTAAAGCTATTTATAGAGGACTTGCCCTTATCTAGTTACACAAGCCTATGTTAATGATGAACAAGGCCATATGGATGCATGTGTAAACTTTTGTAACCACGTACTAGTTGAAGGATGATGCTTTGGATAGGTATGCCTATGCTAAGTCAGACATGACCATATAAGTAAAGAACATGATCGTGTTCGCTGATCATGTAAGTTACTAGGACCGTGTATCAAGGCAATGTCAAGTTTTGAGGGACACATTCCCCATATATGGTAATGTTCCATATGTAGATTAAAAATCTTATCTTTTTAAATTTTGAAAGTTTGATAAGAGATAAAAGTCATATATGAAAAAAAAACACACGATGATAGAAGATGTTCATAGTACAAATATTATTATTTAACTACAATTTTTTTGGTAATTCAGTGAATTTATAAATAAATAATGGTAAGTACAATCGAGAGATTTGCGAGTGTGCCAATCCCTTATCTATACAAAAGAAACCTAACATTTGAGCATGAGGGACCCTATAATTGTTCCTCATGCCTACACAACCATAATAGCAACCTAAGACTTATCAGCCGACAAGATGTCCATAATAAGGATCACCTTACCAAAATTACAATAATTCCTAGTAGTAGGCACTGTAACCTAACTATTCAAGACTACCTTCTAATACATAATCAAAGAGTTACACATTAGGACAGAAGTCATCGCATTTACAGATCATACTGTTAACTTATTTGCAAAGAATTACCGAATTGCTGAGGAAGGAGAGATAGTTCAACTCTCATCAAACTTCCTTTGAATCACTAATCTGGTCCTCCAGCTTTTAAGATACCCAACAGGGGTTTGAGCTTTCCTACTATTAGGTTGCTCAAAGGTTGAATTGTTGATATTTGTGACACCATGCTCTTCAAGACTTTTGGGATATTAAGCCATTCCTGTATCATCCTCTCTTGCCTGGTGCTAGCATTCGTTGTGACCTCCTACCAAGCTTACACAGCTTTACAACTTCTGCTCTTGTCTTTTTGATTAACAGCCTATCTCTTAGTAGGTCGCTGGTTAACTACAATTTTATTAAAGTTTGTTTTCTTGGATTAGTTGGGAGTATACACACACACACACACACAAAAAGTATGAATCATTTTTGGAACAAGAAAGGAGGTAGAACACATTCTTCTTTGAGATCCATGGAGGGCTAGTCTTCTTCTTTCTAGTTCTAAAGTGAAATCGAAGACAAAGATCACATATGAACATCTCTTCAATGGGTATTATTGGCTCTCTATCTTTAAAGATTGTTTATGCTATTTTTCGCTTATTATTTTGGGTATTTATGTATGGATGATTAATATTCTCGTTCTTAATAGATTTTTTATGTATAAAATCATTTCCAGAATTTGGAATACAATACGTAATAGTTGTAGTTTCAATTCATTTGTAGTAAACTAATGTCAATGAAATTACTAGGAATATCATAAGATAGGTTAAATAACCTGAACTTGTATGTTTGTTGCCTAAATTTATCTATTTTCCTAGTTTGTAATGTAGTTGTCTTATTAAATCTAAAGAGCTTATTCTATGTTGTTTGATAGCTAGGTTTAGTTAAAGAGATCATTTTGATTAAACACAATTTAAGAAAAATTGGGATTAATAGAGCTTATTATTAACCTACGATTAATAGTTTCTAAGAGAGGTATAATTAAGTGTGCTGATTTGTGTGTAGGCTGAGATTAACCAAAAACTAGATTCCAAACTCATTCATCAACTTTATCATTTTCTCACAGTTTGATTTAAATTGCTTTCAATAGTTCAATTTTACTTTGTTTTATTATTCGAAACCAACCAAACTCCCCTCCCCCCATATACTAAACACTGATTTCTTTCATTATAAAAGCTACACGTACATTCCCTATGGATACGTTCTTTACTCACCATTGCTATAAATTTTGTTGTGCACAGTTAGGTTTTATTTTCTGGTGCATTTGACACGTATAACCAAGGCTATGAGATATGAATCCTACTTCTTACCCATGGGTTTATAAGATAAAATACCACAAAGATGGATCAATTGAAAGGACTAAGGCTCATTTGGTTGCTTTAAAGCTCTCTTAACAATATGAACTAAACTATGATGGAACATCTAGTCCATTTGCAAAGATTACAACTATTTGGCATTTATAGCTAGGAAAGACTATAGCTTGTATAAAATTGATGTAAAGAATGCATTTTTTTCATGAGGAGTTGGATCGATAAATTTACATAAATCAACTAATGGGGTTTCAAAGTTAAGATCAACCTAAATATATGTGTAAGCTTAAGAACGTGTTATACGGATTAAAATAAGCATTGATGGCATAATATGGTGATTGCTAAATTCTTACTCATAATTGTTAGTAGATGATATTTACAGATTCTAGTTCTTTTATCATAGCTAATGGAGAAAACATAGCTATTTTGCAAGTGTATATAGATAATTTAATCATAACATAAGATTGTAAAGAATAAATTCTCCAAACAAAGGGGAATGCATCATATTGCTTTCAGATTAAAGAACCTAGATAGCTCAAGCACTTTCTTAGTTTAGAAGTTCATCATACTAAAAAAGGAATAGAAAAAGTATTATAGTATATTTACTAAAGAGAGCCAAATGCCAAAATGTGTACTCATGAAGGGAAGATTTGAGAGATATAATGATGTGTAAAAAATTGTTAGGTAGTTTGATCTACCTAACTATAACTAGACTTGATATTTCTTATGTAGTTAGTGTAATGGGTTAGTATATGTAAAATCCAAAGAAGCTTAATCTTAAAGTAGTGTGTTCAATTTTTAAACATATGAAGAGTACACTTGATTATGGTTTTTTGTATAAAAAAAGTAAAGGCTGCAAGTTAATTGGTTATTACAATGTTGACTACACAGTTGATCATGATACTTGACGTTTGAAAGATAAGGTATATATTATACTAGGATTGGAAGAAAATTTTCAACGTAGTAAAAAAGAAAATATGTCTTTATATACACTGAAGTATAATATCAAACAAAAATAATAGTAGCTTAAAAAAGCACTTAACTTATACAATTTTTAAAGGATTAATGTTAATTAATAGATTATGTAATTTCATTATATTGCAATAACTAGATAGTAATATGATTAGTAGAGAATCTAGTTTTCATACCAAAAAAATATGTGTAGTGGTTCATTATAATTTTACTAAAGAAAAAATTGTGTAAGAAGAAGTTGAGTTAAAGCATATCAAGGTGCAAAACCAACTTGCTGATTTATTCACAAAAGCTTAAATTTTGAATAAATTTGAAACCTTTTGTCATTAATATAGCATGGTGAGAAGAACAATTCAATGTTGAGGAGGAGCATTGAAATGCAACACTAGACTCTAGAAGTCTTATCTGATTGATTATTTAGTTATTTTTAAGGTTATCTATTTGTTAGCATATCAAGTATTAATAGGTTTAATGATCAATAAGTCTAAAGTTAGTGAATTATAGTTGTTAGTTATTTCTTATTAGTTAATATTACTATAGTCATAAGGAGAACATAACCTCTCTTCTAAGCCTATATAAAGGCTAACTTGTTTTAGTGAATTAATTCATTTAAAGTATAATTTTTTAAGTTATGAGAGTTTACGTGTACTTCTATTAGTATGTCTTTTCATCCACCTTTTATGTTTATTTTGTGATCATTTTAAGTGCATTTTTATCTTCTAAATAATTATCAATATGATGAATATTATTTCATATTGGCTAGAGATATTCAAAAGCATGGTTTCATATTGAGAAAAGATACAAGTGCTACCAATTATTTTAGTTGTTATTTAACAATATGAACATATACGCAAATAATGATATTTATTGAGTATGGATAATAAATTTAAAAATTATAAGGACTAAATTGAAAAGAAAAAGACTCCTTAAATTTTAATCCTAACTGCTTTACCCAATATATCATCTCCTTCCGTATTTCACTCACTCTAGTAAATCCTCCTCAATCCTCACTCCAATAGCTCCTCCTCGGTCCTTACTCTAACTCCTCCTCTCTAACTCTAACTCTTGATTTATCATTGTAGCCTTCCTTTATTGTTACCACCATTACTAGCACTTGCTACCTTCTCTCTATCTTTAGTCTCCTCCTCTATTGGGACCAACTCCAGATCAATTCGTCTAGCTCTTAGGTAGTGACTTATTTGAATTGTATGAATTGCTACATCTTTGTGACTAATTTGAGTTTCTTGTGGAAGTGTAATGATGCTTATAGAAGTGTAGTGAATAATGATGTTTGACTTATTTCTTATTGCATTTTTTAGGTTGTGACTTGCTTGTGGAAGTGTAATGATCTTTTAAGCTATTTGAGTTGCTATATTTTTAGGATGTGACTTACTTATAAA
>JANSVA010000004.1:31788556-31799071 GCA_025504915.1 Erythroxylum reticulatum
TTTGAAAATATACCAAAATAAATATATTATATAAAAGCATATATTTAAATGTGACATAAAATTAATATATTTACTTAATTCAAACAATACTACTAGGGTTGGTAACAATTGAGTTAAATTTTATTGATAGGAAAAAATAAGAAGTAGGATTTTAGGAAGGGCATACTAAATACCGAAATAAGAAATGAGAATGGTGTTACTATTAGTACTACGTAAAAAAAAGAAATAACATATGGAGTAGTACTGCAGATTTTTTAGTGTTGAAATATCGAATGACAACATCACTAGCGTGTATCTCTCTCAAATATCATATTAGATTTGGTTATTACACACATGCTTATGGTATCATCAAATCGTCAATTCCTTTCGGTTTAAGATTGGTTGTTCTGAAAATCTTGTTTGTTTTCTGATCCTACTTATTATATGTTGTTCTTATATAATTGTATGGGGTTATTTCTATTTCTATTTCTTCAAGTATTGTGAACCAAATAACATAAAGGCAACTTTGTCCTTATCAAGCTCATGTGAGTATTTAAACCTACTCTAGTTTTACAAACAAAATTCTACATCTGTTGATCCTCAATAGTGTTAGAAGATTAGCATAAAATTCTTCTTCTTTTTTGTGGACGCTTAAAGAAGTTAAACAGTTCAGAACATTGTTTCCAGCTCCCATCAAAATTGATGGTAGTAGAACAAGGAAGTGATTATCAAGCCTTCTACACAAGTCACAGCCTGTAAGAATCTTCATTCTAGAGCATTTAAATAGGTAAAGCCATGTTGGCATGTAGAAACATATCAGACCACCTATATTTAATGTCAGATTTTTTAAAAAAATTAAAATTATTTACCGACAGAAAATACAATTAAGTCGGTAAAATCTATTATATTTACTGACGAAACACCAAAAACTATCGGTAAAATGCAAGATATTTACCGATGAAATAAAGAGTAATCGTCGGTAAAATTACCTACGAAAATTAGATTTCTGTCCGTTGGTACCATAGGTAAATTTACCATCAGCCGTTTTTCCGATGCCATTGTCCGTCAGAATATTCCGTCGTAAATTTGTATTACTAACAAAATCTAAACATTTTACATTGGTAATTTTCGTCACTAAATGACATTTTTCTTGTAGTGTGTGATTGATGAAGTTTTTATCTACATGATTTAAATTTAGTTGGGTTGTTGAGAAAACTTAAGATCAACTGCTATTGAATGGGATCCTAATCCACTAGAAAATTATTTGATAAAATAGCGGAGAAATAAAATATTTATTAAATTACTTTTTATTTGATTTTATAATATAAACTAATACTTTTTTTTGTAAGTCTTTCGATTATTGAATCAAAGATGAGTACCAATATGATGTTGAGGAGCATCATAGATGCTAACAAACTACTTAGTCTAAATTTCTCAAATTGGTTTCATAAATTAAGAATTGTTCTTAGGCAAGAAAAGAGGTTATAGGTTTTTAACATTGTTGTTCCATCAGAGCCTAGTTCATATGCGATTGATGAGGTGTGGGAAAAATATAGTGTTATATTAATGATGTTGAACAAGCTACATGCGTGATGTTAACTAGTATGTCTCTGGAGTTTTAGAGGTAGCATGAGAACATGGATGCTTCTGCTATAGTATTGCATCTCAAGGAGTTGTTTTGTGCACAAACTAGCGTAAAGAGGTATCAATTCTCCAAAGCATTATTTCAAAGCAAGATGGCAAAAGATGATTAGCTATATTGAAAAATTAGGACAATTAATTATCATGTATTATGAGTTAACCATTGACTTGGTGTTACAATCTTTTAGTTCAAGCTTTTCACAGTTTATTGTGAACTTCCATATGAATTAAAAGGATATGTCATTTTCTGAACTACTGAATATGCTCAAAATTATAGAGGGGTGCCTTAAGAAGGAACCTAGTTCTGTTCCCGTTATGGATTCTTCCAAGAGCAAGAAAAATGACTCTAAGAAAAATAATAATAAGAAACAAAATGTTTATGCTAGAATAGTAAAGCTAAAAGGTGGTGTCAAGAAGAAGAGCAATGAAAAAGGCACATGCTTTCATTGTGGAGTCAATGGATACTAGAAGAAGAACTGCCCATCTTATCTTACTACCCTGAAAGATAAGAAGCTTAAGGAAGTTGTTTCCTCAAGTATGTTTATGATTAAGATCAACATTTCTACTTTTGTGTCATATTCTTACCTATTAGATTATGGATGTGGTTCTCATATTTGTAATATCATCCAGGTGTTAACATGGAGTAGATCGTTAAGGAAAGGCAAAGTGGACTTGCGAGTAGGAAATGGAGCAAGAATTATTTCATTAGTTGTAAGAACTTGTAATATAGCTTTGCCTTCTACCATTGAACAAGAACTAAACAATTGTTATTATGTTCCAATTGTTACTAGAAATGTCATTTTTATTTCTTATTTAGATTTGAACGGATTTATCTTTATTATTAAAAATAAAATTTGTTCTTTTTATAAAGATGATTCTTATTATAGATCTAGATTATTAATAAATGGTTTATATGAATTAGATCTTGAACTTAAATCCTTAACATAAATAGCAAGAAAAGAAAGTTAAGTGATCAAAATCCATCTTATTTATATTATTGTAGGTTAATGCATATAAATGAAACTAGAATCACAAAGTTACATAAAGAAGGATATTTTGATCCTTTTGATTAAAAATCATATGAAACTTATGAATCATGTTTGTTAGAAAAGATGACCAAACTACCCTTTTGTAGAAAGAGAGTATTCTTCAATTAGTCACTAGAGCTTGTAAATTAAGATATATGTGGCCTTATGCCTACTTGTGCTAGAGGTGGATTCTCATATTTCATTATGTGCACAGATGATCATTCTAGATATGATTATTTGTACTTAACAAAACCGAAGTCTAAATAATTTTAAAAGATCAAAGAATTTAAAATTGAGGTTGAGAAACAAACTGGTAAAAGTATTAAGACACTTAGATCAGATCAAGGTGGTGAATACTTAGACTATAAGTTTCTTGGTTACTTAAAAGAGAATGAGATTTTCTCACAATGGGCTTCTCTTAGAATTCCATAATATAATGGAGTATTTGAGGAGAAATTGTAACATATTAGATATGGTACGCTACATGATAAATCATGCAATCTTTCCTATCTTCTTATAGGGATATGCCATTGAAACTACTACTTACCTTTTAAATAAAGCTCCATACAAATTGGTTAACAAGACATCATATAAGATATAGATTGATAGTAGACCAAGGCTGTCATACTTAAAAAGTTAGGAATGTGATGTTTATGTGAAGTGTGCAACATTCAATAAGCTTCAAACTAAATCAAATAATGCAAATTTGTGGGGTATCAGAAAGAGAGTATCAAATATCAATTTTACCATCCTCTTAAGTAAAAGTGTTTGTCTCAAGACATGCTAAATTCTTGAAAAGAGAATTTATTCTCAAGAAAAGTAGTGGGAGTAAGGTAAAGCTTAAAGAAGTTCAAAAGCCACAAGTTCACATCCAAATGGAACAAGAATCTCAAGTTGATACATATGATGTACAACTAAGGGTTTACGAGACACTTAATATGTGACAAACTACTAAGATATGTCGTCCCTTGCTAAATTATATCTATATATTAATAAAATGGAAGGATAATGTATTTCTTATACATGATGGGCCTACTATATTTAAAGAATCAATGTTTGAAATTGATTTTATAAAATGAAATGAAGCCATGAAATTTGAAATGGAATTTATGAACATTAACCAAGTATGGACTTTGGTGGATGCACCTAATGATACTATACCAATTGGATGCAAGTGGATTTTTAAGAGAAAAATTGACATAGATGGTAATGTATATACCTCCAAAGCAAAGTTAGTGTCTAAAGGTTACAAACAAAATCAAGAAGTTGATTTTGATAAAACCTTTTTGCCAGTAGCTATGCTTGAATCCATAAGGATCTTATTGGCTATAGTCACATATTGTGATTATGAAATCTGGCAGATAGACATCAAAACATCATTTCTCAATGGGAGTTTTTTTTAAGGTTGTATAGATGACACAACCAGAGAGAATTTTAAGCCTAAAGGATTTCTTAATCAAGTATACAAATTGCAAAAGTCTATTTATAGACTTAATCAAGCGTCACAAAGTTGGAATATCCATTTTACTAAGACAGTTAAATAGTTTGATTTTATAAACAAATGTGGTTGAACTATCAGTCTATAAGAAGGTTAGTGGGAGTGCTGTCATTTTTCCTAATGTTATATATGGATGACATAATGCTAAATTGAAAATGACATACCAATGCCTTAATCTGTAAAGATTTGGTTATCCATAAACTTCTCTAAAAAGGATATGAAAGAAGCAGCCTATATTTTAGGAACAAAGATCTATATAAATAGAATAAAGAGGTTGCTTGAGTTATCTCAATTCACATACATAGATGAAGTACTAAAGAGGTTTAGCATGGAGAACCCCAAAAGGGATTCTTAACCATATTTTATACGATGTCTCTCTCACAGAGTCTATGCCCTTAGACACAAGAAGATAGAGATAAAATAGTTTGTGTTCCATATGCTTTGATAATTGGATCGATCATATTTGTGATGTTACACAGTAAACCAGATGTCTCTTATGCTTTGAGCATGATAAGCAGGTTTTAAGCCAATCTAGGTAAGTATCACTATAAAACTATAAAAAAACATCTTAAAGTAATTAAGAAGGACTATAGATGTTTTCCTCGTCTATGGAGGAGTTGCACTAAGCATTCAGGGGTATTCAAATGCTAGTTTTTAGTCAGATCTAGATGATAGTAGATCATAGTCATGGTACATCTTCACTCTGAATGGTGGTGTAGTAAGTTGGAAGAATTCCAAATAGCCAACAATTGCAGATTCTTCGACCGAGGCGTATTACATTTTAGTATCAAAGGTGGCAAAGGAAGCAATTTAGATCAAAAAATTCATCACTAAACTTAGAATGGTTCCTAGCATTGTCGAGTTTATAGTATTGTATTATGACAATAATGGCACCATTGCACAAACAAAGGAATCAAGGTCTAATCAACAGTTTAAACATATACTCAGGAAGTTTCACTTGATCGGGAATAGCATTAGAGGGAGTTCTCACTTAAGAGAATCTTGTATATCCTCTCACTAAGTCATTGTCCAGGAAGAGACATGATTGACATATGTAAGGATACGGTATTAGATTCATAGACAATTGACTTTACAAGTGGGAGATTGATAGTTATGCCCTTGCAGCTAATTAGTTAGGTGCAATTTTAATGTATAAAGTTATTATTTAATTAATAAAGACATTCTTTATCTTTTTATATTATGCTAATTACATTTGATGTTTTAATACTAAAAGTAAAATCTTTAGAATAATTAATGTGTAATAGAAATTATGATGAGATTATAATTATGAAATTTAATTTGCATTTATATATTATTCCCAAATTTTCCTTTTTTTAATTTCATCAAGACAAGATATTGATAAAACGGTAAAACTAGCACAATTATGTTTCTTTCTTATAAAGAAATTAATTGATCTCATAAATTAAAGTATGGAGATACTTTAACTAATTTATGAGTGCTTATTAGAGAATAAATTCACTAAACTAACCCGATTGTGAGTATTTCAAATAAAATATTAGTTATGTGTTTGTGGATTTCCTCATTATGATAGTTGTATAATTAATCATTAGACTTGAGATTACCAAGGTATCTCATGTGAGAAATACTGTGATTTAATACTACTTATGAACTGTCTTAAGATAATTCAGTTGGTAGTACTTGGATGCAGTATAAATTATGTGAAGATCGTTGAGTAAGTTAATAAAAGATTCGTCACATTAAAGTAATTAGAGAGAATGTGTCTACTGTTCTTGATTAGTAGTAATTTAAGGAATTCTCTAGCCAGAGTGAATTGACATTTAAAAATGTATTTTCAAATATCAATTATAAAATCAATCACTAATTAGCAAGAACAATTATGATTGGATACAAAAGAGTAGATATATCCATACTATATTCAATTGAAACACTGGTTAACGAAATGATTCAATTAAACACCATAACAATACATGGACAAGTTAAGTCAAACAACTTTAATATTCATAATATTTAGGTGATCATGACATATTACTAGACCTCAATGTTGATTTATTGTTATAAATTATTTAACTGGAGAATTAAAGATAAATTAAAAGGAGTTTTAATTTATCTAATTCTAATTTATAATCATTATCAATATATTAAGAACAAATTTGGTCGCACATAAAGAGCAGGTTAAGAGAGATAAATGAATTTCAATTAAGTTTGACTTAATTATAATGTTTGAGAAAATTCAGAGATCAAATATGAGATATTTAATTTTATTAAAATTAAATTAATTATAAATGAAGTTAGACTTTAATTATAAAAACTCTAATGCTTTTTTTTATAAATAGGAATAAATATAAAGAGCTAACATTCTTGCTAATTCTCTCAAAGAGTTGAGTGGCTGCTTTATAAATACTATTAGAGGTTGGCACGTGAACAACTCGTCATTGGCATATAAAAAAAGTTTCAAAAGGATGACAACAAGAATATTAAATCAGGTACTTTTATATTTTATTATTTGAGTTTAATTTTTTAGGTTATTCAATTATTAAAATCCGATTAAAAATTGTAAAAAAAATTATTTTTTATTACGTCTCTAACTCGATCATATTTAATTTCCTAACAAAAGAGTCCCGTTGAGATCGTATGAATAAAAACTTGAAGCATACATGATAATTTTATTGGAGGCATGGGATATCCCGCAGCCCTCTTAATCTGTATGAAAAAGAAAATCATGCCATCTATACAAGTATGTTATTTGGATTCGATGGCCACGGTTCTCGGAATCCCCAAGTTTGGTTATAAGAAGCAATTAAAGAGTGAACTATAACTGCGCTCCTTGTGACCAACGTCTGATTAACCATGTGTATGTTCACCTTTTCACGATTCTTAATTGAGCAAGGATTTTGCGCACCTTTTAAATGGATGGTGTCATAATCTATCACAAGTGAGAAAAGGTAAATGAAAGAAAAGTTGAATAGTGAAGATCAAATAATTTAGGTTGGATTAGAAAGGGTTAAATATCAGCCACAAGGAGTGAAAAAGTGAAGAGCTTTAATGCTTTAAAAGGGACACCAACTTTTGGCTATTTATTATTACATTTCTCTTTTCTAAATCATGACATAACTTTATCTTCACTTCCAGCTTTTGAGGGGAAATTAGATTCCATTCCATGTACTATTATCACTTTTTTGATACGTAGCCAGTGTTTACTGCAGAAGCGGTCTATTAATCGGACACTCGTTACGTGTTTACCAACAAATCTTACGAACATGACTGGTTCAACATATATTTGCTCCATACCCTTAAAAGGCAGGACAATGGCCATTCCATTGAACCTTTAGTTATCCTTCTTAACTTCCAAGGTGCCCTTTAAAATGCCTTCAAGGTTATGTATGAGTTCCAAATATTCTCTTTTAGATGGTAGCTTTGAATTATTTAAACATTCCTGGTATAGATGGTAAAGATCTTTCAGGTATATATATGACGAAACGAAATTGTCTCCACTCTTTTTTGTACTCATCTTTATATTCGTGATATTGGGATATCACTCAACCCAAAAGGTTTAAAATTTTGTTTGACTCGAGAATTATTACTCTTATTCTAACATCGTGGCTACCTAACAAGTAACCATTAAACCTACCAGGGTTCCCGAATTTGATATAAATCATATGCTTTTAGAAAGTGACAAGATGGTGCCGCTCCATCAGGCAACGACATAACTCATTTGTTGAAAGGTAAAAAGGAGGTAAAATTGTAAAGGGTGAAAGAAAAAGATGATAAAGTGAAAAAGCAGTCTAAGATGAAGGCTTCTTCCATTTAGAGATTAAAAAAGATGATAAAGAAACCGATAAGTTTGAACAAAATAAATTTATAATTAAAATAAATAAAAAACACAATATGGAGAAATGTATTATAAAATAAATTGTTTCAAACTAAGATAAAATTTGCTATATATTTTTTCAATAAAATAAAACATGTAACAGAGACTAATCTAGTAGTCTAATGTGAACGAAGAAAAAGGCTAAGAGCAAAAGTGAAAGTTGAAATAGGAGTTTACAACTAATCAATGCCCACTTTCGTGTTCCAGATAATGCATTGATCTTTATAAAAGTAAGTAGCGACAAATTCCCTTCTGAATTTTAATTTGAAGTTCTCAAGATAATGATGTTAAAGCAGCAACCTCTTTACGGTTTACAGAAGAGACGCTTAGGGATGTTTCTTATCCTCTTACAGTTTTTTTTTTAAATATTTTATTTAACTCTTTGAGATTTTTATTTTAAACTTTCTAATGCTATTGTGAGGAGGAGAATGTTGGGGTTACGAAATCGAAGAACGGAAAAAGGTTATTCTTTTTGGAAAATGCATCAGAAAGCATGAAAAGTAGTGCTGCCTTTTGATATTTCTTAGGAAAGATTTTGCTTTTGCCTTCTAAAGCAGAAAAGTTGCTTCTCCTTTGCACAGGCGCAACGCTTGCGGTACGGGTCATACCTAACAATCTTACTTCGCACATTTTCCCAACAATCATGTCCAGTAAAAAACATAGCACTAGCAGGCGTTCATTGCTATGTTATTTCACCTTTTTCTATTTCCAGCCCTTACAAGTAAAGTAACATTAAGTAGGATTGAAATACCAGGTTTTTATGAATATTATTATATCATATAGTTTCAAGTCACCAAAATTATGTTTAACTTAATGACAAATAGACTAAATTTAATAACATTTTCTTAATTATATCCTTATATTCAGTTCTTAAAATTATAATATTGTGTCATATTCTTTATTCCAATCTTACTATCTATTTTCTTGATTTTTATAAAGTAAAGACAAAATAATATTCCTTTTACATTAGCCAAGAAATTTATTTTGGATCAAATGATGCGTTTGCTTTCTACACGCATTTTGGGTTTTAATTACCTTCCTATCACTTAAAACAAATCCCAGATACTCTTATTTTTGTACCTTACAACTCCTTTTTCATTTTAAACATAAAAATTAATATGTGAATAGATAAATCTTAAAGATAAGATTTTAAAGTTTGATGAATAAAATTACTCTAAAGTATATAGAAATTAGCTAATACTTCTGTCTTTCTAGCATCAAGTTGAACTTCATGTATTATCTTGATGGCATATAAATGAACCTATAAATAATATATGGTATACGTGTACATTTCTAAAGTGGATATATTTTACATTGGTAAGTATGATATTATTCAACCTCTTTATTCATTATATCATATGCTTATTATTTCTTAAAAGGACATTCATATGAGAAGTGTTCGTTTTAAAACGAAACATTATCAAAGTTTTCAATATGTTGAAGATTATGATATTTTTACTATTTTAAATTGTAAGCTTATTTAGAATAAAGAGTTCAAACAAGTCTAACAAAATCTATCACTCATTTATATAAATTGTGTTATAGGAAAACATATAAATTTTCTTTTAACATCTTATTCTATTAAGTAAAAACTTGAATTATTATCTATTAATTTGAAAGAAAGTGACAACAATTAGACTACTCTATAAACCTTTAATTAAGTTGGATATACATAATGCGATGTAACTTCACTATGTTTCATCCAATAACTAAATTTAAAAAATAAGTTAAACTATATATGTTTGAAAACTATGGCTATTTGTTGTAGACTAAATTTGAAGCATATATGTGTTAGATTGGCATCAAGTTTGCATACTTATAAAAATAATTGTTAAAAGTATTAAAAATATTTTTGACCAGAAGGGAAGGACAAAAAGGCACTTTCCCAAAGCCTAGATTTATAGCGGTCCACTTATTAAATAATGAAAATTAAAATGTTAATAAATTTATTTATTAAAAGAGTTAAACATTTAAAAGTCTATTCATTAAAAAGGGTAAAAGTTGAGAAGTCAATATATCTAGTTGAAGATGTTTATATATATCAAAAAGTTTCTTAACACTTTGTAAAAATTGAAAAGAAAAAATTTGTGATTGAGTTTCTTATTCTAAATTTCAAGCTTTATTGAATAGAGCTAAAAAGGAGTTAGGTCCAACTTTCAATTGAGTGGTTTAATGATTCTATTTCAATCTTGTTAAAGAAAAGAAAAGAACAGGTTCTTTTTATATTTCTCTTTTATATTTTTATATTTGTATTTATTTTAGATGTGTACATTTATTCAAGTTAAAGGATGATAAATATACATACATGCACATTTGACTTAAAAAAATTTGAGATCAATTTGTTACAGATATATGCTAAAATTTTTATTAAGAACAATATATTTTATTAATATAATATTAAAATATATCATGTTGATTTTTATTTTATATTTATATCGTTATTTATATTCATTAGGACCCTTCTTTTTACTTTATGTCGGCCTAGAAAATGTTAGGACCGAGCCTGTTTTTGATGAAGA
>JANSVA010000004.1:31810102-31825464 GCA_025504915.1 Erythroxylum reticulatum
AATATGAAATGCTGTAAAAAAGAAAGACAAGTTTATCCTATTATCATCCTTTCATATATAATTAATTTAAAATATTTTGTGAACTTTTAAAATTAAACATTAAAAAAGAATAAAAAAATTAATTTATTGAGCGTTTCTTACTATACTAATTTAAAAATTCTTTTTATTTATTAAAATATCTAAGTTCTATATTTTACCTGTTATTTAAATTTAATTTAACAATTTTTTAACCCAAAATCCCCCTTTTCTACTTCATTATTTTGTTTGAAAGGACTTAAAGTTTTGATAAGTAAAGGAAAATTTCTCTTGTGCATAATTGTTGTAGAAAATTGAAAATTCTTGTTTACAAAAATTTGAATTAGTTATTCAATTAGAATTTGAAAAGTAAGGAAGAGTTTCATATTTTGCCTATTTATTATTTTTGAGCTTCTAAATTATGTTAAGAAATATTTATACCTGTTTAGTTAAAATACATGACATAACATAAAAATTATGGAGTCCCTACAATATTTTTTTATTATTCATATATTTTTAAAGATTAATTGTAAAAAAATTCATAAACTTTATTCAATTTTATAATACTAGTCTGAATTTTAAAAAAATACCACTAAAATACTTCAACTTTCAATTTGTTGCAACAATAACCCAATGTTTAATTCTCGGTTGACATGTTTGATGTTACTTATCACATTATATTAATGTTTTTGTCTCGTGTCTTTCACGTATACCCTAATAATATAAAAACAAGAAAACCTAATTTTGGACTCTTCTGCTTGTTGTACATCTATCCAGCTTCTTCCTGTCACCTATGTTGGATCTTCTCCCACGTTAGTATCTCCATTCTCTTATATCTTATACTTTTTATGTTTTCTAGTGAAACTCTAAAATTCAAGCGAACAACTTTACATATGGATTGGAAAAGTAATGAGAATATAGAAAGTGGCTTACAATGGCAGGTTAGGAGGAGTTTAAAAGAATTTGAAATTATCAGACAAAAAAAAAGCTAATGTGGAGAGATGTTAACAAAGTTGTGTCTTCACTTAACAGAAAAATAGTTAAGCAACTTTATGTTAAACATGCTATGACCCCTTTGTTAGGTCCGAAATATGTTGATTGTGAGGTGCTGCTTATTTTGGTATAGCTTAAATTGGTTTTAAAATTACTTCTAATGTGAGTTTTTGAGTTGGGAGCTAGGTGTGTTTGGGCTTTGTGGCAAATATTGTTAATCTGATTGGTTTCCAGGAAAATGAACAAAACTATTGAAAAAGAGAAATAAAGACACAAAAGTAAGAAGAGTAGAAGGAGTTAAAAAAATTATTTACACATGAGTCTTGTTTTGCTTTATATAGACAAGGCTGAAGTCCAGCTCAGTGATCATAGTAACTAACTCGTAACTAACTCACTCACATGACAAAACACACAATTACTCTCAATACTCCCCCTCAAGCTAAGAAGGAAAAACATTTTTCATTCCCAACTTGGACAGTAAATGATGTTGATGCTTGACCCCAATGGGCTTGGTCAAAATATCAGCTAACTGGTTCTTGGAAGATACATAGCAGGGATAGAGTTATTGACTATGAATTTTGTCTCGAATTAAACGGCAATCCACCTTAATATGCTTCGTTCGTTCATGAAAAATGGGATTGGAGGCAATATGAAGAGTTGTAGTATTGCTATAGTAAAGAGAAACAAGATTCAAGCTAGAGTAATGAAACTCAGTGAGTAACTGTAAAAGCCATATGATTTCACAAGACACTTGAGCCATAGCACGATACTCAACCTCAACTGATGATCATGCAACAATAGACTACTTTTATTGAGAGTAATTGTGTTTTGTCACATGAGTGAGTTAGTTACTACGATTGCTGAGCTAGATTTCAACCTTGTCTATATAAAGCAAGGTAAGACTCATGTGTAACTAATTTTTTAACTCCTTCTACTCTTCTCACTTTCGTGTCTTTATTTCTCTTTTTCAATAGTTTTGTTCATTTTCTTGGAAACCAATCAGACTAACATGGTATTAGAGCTACTCTGAAAATAGGATATGATCTTATTCCTCTTCATCTTTCTTCAAGATCCTGTAATCTTCTTTTCTGATTCTACTTCTACTTTTCAAATCTGAATTATTCTTGAGAAATTCTCTTTTGCACCAATGGTAGAGAGAAGAAACATCTTTGATAACCCTCTCTACTTACATCCTTCCGATAGTTCTGGTATTCCTTTGGATGCTACTCCATTCGATGGATCAAACTTTAGAGATTGGCAGAACGTTATGACTAAGGCCTTGTATGCCAAGAATAAACTGGTCTTTGTTAGAGGATTATTGCCTCATGATGAGGAGAATGCCAATAAGTGGGATCGATGTAATGATCTGGTTTGCATATGGTTTTAGTAGCTAAAGTGTGGAATGATCTTCAAGAAAGGTACACTCAAACTAATGACCCTAGGATCTATGTTGTAACTTGTGACTTGATGAACTGTAGACAGTTGAATATGTCAATTGCTGAATACTATAGTAACTTGACGGGACATTGGCAAACACTTAGTAGTCTAAAGAATAAAAATAAATGCTCATGTGGATTGTGTAGTTGTGGTGTGAACAAATTTCTGAATGATATAGAACAACAGGATAAATTGATGAAGTTTTTAAGGGGACTTAATGATGATTTTAAAGGAGTAAGAGGCAACATTCTCATGATGAATCCTCTGCCTAGTCTTTCTAAGGCATATGCTTTACTTATTCAAGAAGAGTCACAAAGAGATTTCAATGTTCATTTAGAGGAGCACATCAAAAGTGATTCTACTGCACTGCTTAATTAGTCTAAGTTCAATTTTAAGAAAAGCAGTACTGTGTGTGATCATTGTGAAGGTAACCATTCCAGTGAGAAATGTTGGGAAACCTTTGGCTATCCTTTATGTCATATGAAGAGTAAAGACAGAGCTTAGAAAAGTGGAGTAAGGTATATGCCAAGGAAAAAAGACAAAAAGAAGGATATTAAGTTCAACACAAGAGCCAATGCAACACTAGCTGAGCTGGACATATCAAGTACCTCTGTTGCCAATGCAACACTAGCTGAGCTGGACATATCAAGTACCTCTAATAATGATCAAACTGATTTCCAGAGTATGAAAGATCAACTGTTCTCTCTTCGAAATTAGTACATCTCTCCAAACTCCTAGTCAATAGACTCATCTTTACCTGCGGTCAATTTTGTAGGTAATCCTTCTTGCTTTGTTACTTCACTGAATGCTCAGACTTGGATTTTGGATACAGGCGCTACTCATTATGTAACTCATGATTACTCAACTTTGCACAATCCCATATCTCTGCAAAATAATGCAGAAATCACATTACCTGATGGCAAAGTAGCTAGAAGTCTTGCTACTTGCAATGTTCATCTTCCTACTGGACTAATCTTAAAGAATGTGTTTTGTGTTCCTAGTTTCAAGTTCAATTTGCTATCAGTTAGTAAGTTGACTAAAGACCATAATTGTATAGTTAAATTTAGAACTAACTGTTGTTCTACTCAGGACTCACTGACTGCAAAGGAGTTTGGGACTATTAGTGCTGTCGGTGGATTGTACGAGCTAGACTTACAATCTATTGCATTGCTATTGCTTGCATTTCTTCCTAATAAAGCACCTAAGTTTGACAACTTCAAAGTGTGGCATCTCAGATTGGGACACACACCTCATGAAGTTCTCAAACATATAGATCATTTGAATTTTTTGATGAAAAAACACACAATTGCTCTCAATAAATATGTGTTCTGGTAACGAGGAGCTTTCTGGAGACTATGGAGAAGTATGTCATGTCACGATGACCTACTTGGACAATTAATGCTTCCAAGGTTAACTTGAAGTGAGATTCTATGGTTATTATTTCTGATCATTTCATGTTTTCTTGTGGAAAAGATCCACTATAGTCATGAACCAGAATAGATGTACATCTAAGAGAAAAGTCAAGTAGGTTTCCTTATATATATATACATATAAATACATGAAAAAAGGAGTAAATGTAGCATACAACTGACAAAAACATTAATTTGATGTGAAAAGCACGTAAACAAAATATTGGGTTATTATCTCAATAAATTGAAAGTTGGAGCATTCTAACGTCACTTTTTAAAATTCGAGCTATTATTGCAAAATTTAGTAAATTTTAAGATATATTTACAATTAACCATATTTTAAAAAATATTAATTAGATAATATTAAAGATATGTTTATGATTCAAATAATATTTTAATAATATCCACTCGAATTGCAGTTCGGACTCATGGATTGAATAATATTTTATACTGGCCCAACCCTTTGGCTTGGTGATGTCATTCAAAATTGATCAAATTATGAACGGTTTGTTTATTTCTATCTCTATTTTTTTGTTTTTGTTTTAAAATTCAATAAAAACTATTTGTTTGAGTTTATGTTTTTTTTTGTTTTGATTTCTTCTAGTTTTTATAAATTGTAAAATCTATAAAAAGTAATTTTCATTCTTTGTTTCAGTTTTTCATAATATGATTTACTATAAACTAAATATATAAAATTTAATTAATTATTAATAATTAATAATAAGAATTATGAATAATTTATAAAAACTTACTTCAAATTTTTATAATTGACATAAATTTTAAAAATAAAATGATGTTAATTGAATAATTATTATATTTTAATATATTCAAAATATATGAATTTTATTTATTTGTTTGATAATTAAAATATACAACAACAACAACATCTAAGTAGAAGTCCGATTGAGAAACGGAGTCTAGGGAGGTTTAAAAGTACGCAGCCTTATTCCTAACTAATAAAGAGGTTTTTTTGATACACACACTGGAAAAAAGTTAAAAAAGAAAAGAAACAAATCAAGACTAAAATTAAAGGATAAATCTAAATATAAGAATATTAATAAAAAAAATAGAAGTAAAGAATAATAATAGCGCATATTAAAATAATAAAAATAAAATATAATAAAAATAAATATAAATAAATAGTTACGAATAAAAATATAAAAATAATATAATAAAGATAGAACAAGGTAAAGAATAAAAATAAAAGATAAAATAGAAATAGAAATAGAAATAAATAACAATAAAAGATCAATATTTAAAATAATAAAGTAAAAATAAACATAAAAATAAATATATAGGATAAAAAATATAAAATATAAAACAAGTAAATAAATACATAAAGAAGAAAGAAGAAAGAAGACAAATAAATAAATAAAACAAAAAAACTATTATAGGAAAATATTTAGGATAGGCAAGGAAATGTTTGAGCTAAATAACTTAAAGAAAAGTACTACATATTAAATTTTTAGGCTCAATGCAAAACATTAGATTTGAAGAAAAATAGTTAAGAGACTTATGAGAAAGAGAAGAACCTCTCTAAGTCAGATCCTTTACCTGTATTCTAGTACGTCAAAGTTTTTTATTGAGGGCTATGTCCTCGATAAGTTTTAACAAAGCCTTATCATTTCTGATCACATCCTCTCAGTTTTTCTTAGATCTTCTCCTTTTCCTCTTACAATCCCTAAGTACAATGTTCTTGCATCTTCTCGCTATCAAGATGTCTCCCCTTAACATATCTATACCACATAATCTTTTTCTCTCTTAATTTTCTATCAATATTAGTCACTCTTAATTTGTCTTTTACATTACATTCCTAAGCTTATTTCTTCTAGTAATGTTGCTTATCCAATAGGGCATTCTCATCTCCACCACCATTAACTTATGACTATGTATCTATTTAATAGGCTAACACTTTACCTCATAGAATAATGTCGGCCCAATAGCTAAACGATATAATTATCCTTTAAACTTGAGTGGTATTTTCTTATTACATAAAACTCTTGATGTCCATTTAAGTCATCCTAATTAGATATGATGAACTATATTTTTATCGATCTCTCCATTGCTTTGGATGATAAATCCTAGATACTTAAAACATTCTTTTCGTAGTATAACTTCTAAATCAATCTTTAACTTTACATTATAAGTCACCTTCTAGTCTAAATAGTTACACTCTAAATACTCAGTCTTAATCCTACTCAATTTAAAGTCCTTCGACTCTAGCATATTCTTCCAAATTTTTAGTTTGACATTGACACCCTATTTTGTCTTATCCATAAAAACAACTTCATCAACAATTAACATATACGAAGACACATCCATTTGAATATTCTTAATGAGTTAATTCATTACTAGTGCAAACAAAAAGAAGCTCAACAAGGAATTTAGTGTAGCTTGATATCGATAGAGAAATACTTTATATATTTTCCTATTGTCCTTATTCTAATCTTTATACCTTCATATATATCCCTAATAACCCGTATAAAGGTCACAGGAACTCCCTTAACTTCTAAACCCCTCTATATGATTTTCTTATATATCCTATTATAAGCCTTCTTTATGTCAACAAAGACTATGTGCAAGTTATGTTGTCTTTCCCATTAATCTTCTAAACAGATGTATAACTTCTATTATGGACCTTATTGGTCTAAAACTAAATCTTCATGACAAGTAATTAATTATTTTAATAAAATATAATAATTTTTACTGATAATTTTCAATAAATATAATAAGAGATTAAAAATAAATTTATTTCATATATCTATTTATAATAAATAAATAAGTTTTAAGTTTTATATAATATGTAGTTATTATATATTATCAACCAAATAAAACTTTGCTTTTATTTGCAAGAAAAATATAAACGAAAAGCAGGAAAAATATAAACGAAAAGCAGGAAAGAAAACTAACAAAAAAAGTGAAACCAAACAAATCCATGAAATCACCCTATATTTTTTTCCTATTTTTTTTGTAAAAATATTTTTCTTATAGAAGGCTTCCAGTTTCGGATTACACTCTCAAAAGCACTGTTAATCTCACATGTTTTCATACGCTAAACTTTATAGACACAAAATTAATACAACATTTGAGCAAGACCAACTAATGGTCTGTCTTCTTGCTACAACAAGGGATCTCAATACCTTAAGAAAAATCGAGGACAAAGGCATCTCTTAAAATTAGTTTTCATTGTTTAACACAATTAGACTGCCACTTTCCATTTTTTTTCTTTGTTACACGGAAGAGTAGAACATAAATCTCTTATCCTAGTAATTATTAACATTTGAACCTCATAAATGAGAAGATACTTTTACCAATCTGCCATTATTTTAAACTCCTTCTGCTGAGTCTTATCACTTTACCAGTCAACTGCAACTTGACCGATGTCCTTACTCTTTGGTCACAGCCCTTTCAAATTGGAGTCCCTTGATAGATCAAATAATTTAACTTCCTTATTGTTAATACTAAAAGCATTGGCAACACTTTTACATAACAAAGTTTACGTAAAAGAAAGTTTTCAAGCCTCTGCTTGAAGAATAAGTGATTACATGCTCTTCTTTGGACACCATATCCAACGCTTATGCTACGGATTATAAGATGTAGCCCTCAACTCTTTTAATTATTCTTAATTAATTCTTTAGCATTGAACAGAACTGTAAAATTACATTTCTAATCGGCCGACGACCCTTAATTTTCGCTGCTTGAAGGTCATTTGTCTGAATATTTATTAGAAATGTCACACATTAAAATGCAAGGCATGACCACCAAAAAGAAAAAAAGTGAGTTAAAATGTAAGCCAATGTCGACCTTGCATTATACTGTGATAGTGGTCAATGTTAGATCAACAAGTCTTATTCCCTAGCATGTCTTTTCATAGAAAGGAGAGCTGCATCTGCTGACTAGTTACCTTATTATCTGTGGTCAAAAGCTAATAAACAAAACCCAAGAAAGCATAATTTTCCTGATTTAATGAAAAAAACAACACATTTTTCCTTACACGGCAAACAAGATATCTCCCTGTCTTTCTTCGATCATCTTCCTCTTTCATACTACAGGGCTTAATGCTAAGGCTTTCACTGTATTCCTTGTCTCGTTGAAGCAAAAGTACGTCTCAAGAAAAGTAAGATTAATAGCAGATATTTTTGGGCAGCAAGAAGGACGTAGTACGTTTCACATGCCATGACATGACACTGGATGAAGCAACAAACGTATTTTCCACCATCGATCGTTGGGAATGCAGATTTTCCCACTTCTTGTTTGCATGAGTCCTTTTTCTTTTCTATTCTCTTATCTAAATGCTTCTTATTATCATTCCTGTCTACTGTTACATTTTCTCGGTCGTTTCTTTCCTGACGATCATTGTTTGGACTCAGTTCATCAACAGCCAAGTTGGGTGATCTTTTGTACATGAAATTAGTACAGCTTCTATGTAATCAGATTAAAATGGTTGATTCCCACTGAGAATGAAAAAAAATTATATTTTTTAACATTCACAAAAATGGCTTCCCACTACCTTATATGAGTTCTACCTTTTAAAGTAAGAGTGATATATATATGTATAAATAGTGGGAATGCTTGCTGATGATAACAAAACAATCCAAAATTATACATCAAACTGTTTACTCTTTCTTCCATAGTGAGTTCTGAGTCAAAAAGGTTGTCTTCGATTAGTCTATGAAGGCATAAAGGTGCACCAAATCATTTTGAACACCGAAGAATTCAGCGATCCTACAAAAGGAGCGTTTGAATGAAACATACTATGGAATATTTGTAGTTGCTTGGAACACACCCCGACCAGTGGGGCACTCTCTCACCAGTGACGGTTAACTTTAATCATTAAGTTTTTAAAGACTATATTTAATTTCCATTATAAGAAAATTAGTAATTAGCTATAAAAAATTACTGATAGAAATAAAATTGTAGCAAATTATTGATAAAAAATTATTTTCCGTTAGTAACATTGTCGAGAAAATTTTCACTTTGTGACACGAAAAAATTTGTCAATAAATGTAGAGGGAAATTTTTTTGGAATTTTTTTTGACAGAATATAACGACGTAAAAAATTCCTATCAATAAAGAAGACAATAATGATTAGCAGAATAAATAAGTTTTGAATTTACCAACAGAATACAGTTCCGTCGGTAAATTCTATTGGTAAATTTTAGAGGTAAACGTCATCATTTCCTTTGGCTTCAACGTTTTTAATAAAACAAAAATGTCGTCATTTGGTTTAATACCAAACGATGTAATTTTCCTACACATTTAATCTACCCAAAGTCCCCCTCCCTCTCCCCTGCGTTTTTTTGTTGTTGTTTTCCTCTCTACCATTTGTCTGTCATCAATTCCTCTTCTCCTCGTCAGCGTTTGTGTGCCTTGTCTTCTTTGGCCACTGCCCTTATGTCCTTCGGTGGAGGTAAGTCATTCAACATTTGTTCTTTGTGATTTTTTGTATACACAGTGTTGGTATATATGTTTGAAAGTTGCATGAACCAAGGAGTTTTTAGGGTGCTTTTTCATTTGTTTCGATTGTCAGTAGTGTATTTGTCTTTGCAATGCTCTAGAAAACATTGAGCAAGGAAAAAGATATGATTTGCTTAGGTTATTTGGGATGAAGCTGTCATGCCTTTGAAGTGTTCTACGAAAGTTCTAAGCAGTCTATTTAATGGTTTTCTCCTTGTTCTAAATGTATAAATATCTTCTGAATCATATGTAATGTATAGAAACAATCTCTAGTTAATATGTAAATTTTGTTGATACTATATTATATAGGAGAAAGATTACTTATACCAATGGTGTGAAGGATGCTCCGAAATCTAAATAATTAAAGAAAAATGCCTTTGATATACATGAAAATGGATCAGATTTAGGTTTGGTCATCAATAGATATAGGAGCAAGGAAAATGATACTAAAAATGAGAGCAAGTCACTTTCCAAATCAATGGATAATTGTTTGATGTTTTAACTATACAAATAATAGGAACTTTAAAAGGGACTATCTATAGCGGGAGAAGGAAAACGAGAAAATGGAGATAAATAGAAAAGTGAGTATTATTGTAATGCAAGTGAATTTTGATGAAGAGGATGGAAGAGACCATAATTGTTTGACAATTAGTAATTTTGATTATGCAAATTAGTGTGTGATAGATAATGACACATCTTGTTATATGACCTTTAATAAGAACTACTTCTATCCTTTTAAACAATGGAATAGTACTATCATATTGGATGATAATGGAGAGTATTTTATTAAAGGTAGTGATTTAGTATAATTCCAAATGTATTATGAGATTATTAAAATATTAGATGTCTTGTATATTCCTGAGCTTCGAAAGAATTGGATTTCCTTAGGTAATCTTAATATATAAGTTTTCTGATGGTGATAAGCAACTAAAAGTGATAAAGGGCATCATAACTATAATGAAAGGAAAATTATAGTATATAATGCATGTCTTAATAAGTCGTATAATACTAGAATCGGTAGCTATACCTTAATAATTATGGGAGAATAATGGTAGTATAAAGTTGTGGCATCGTAGATTGAGTCGCATAAGTGAGTAAAGACTTGAGATTTTGACTAAAAAAATATTGTTGGGTGGAGTTGTGGCTAGAAAGATGAATTTACATGAGTTTTATGCTATGAGAAAGCAGTGTAGGTTAAAATTTAGTTTTGGCGTGCATAACTCAACTTATATTCTTAATTATATTCACTCGAATTTATAAGGTCTAGCTTTTATTTAATCCCATAAAGGATGTAGTTATTTTCTCATATTCATTGACGATTACTTAAGAAAAGTGCATAGTGCATTTAATGAAATTAAAGGATGAAGTATTTAAAAAGTTTAAAAAGCAGAAGACAATGTTTGAAAACGTACTAGAAGATAAGCCAAGACATTCAAAAGAAAAAATGACTTGAAAAATTGCAATAGACATGAGTTTTATAAGAAGGTATAGTAAAGCACTACACTGTATGTCATATACCATAATAAAATATGATATAAAATGGATAAAGTAAATGCTCATACAGTGGTTATATATTGGTTTTCCAAAGCAAATTTGGGTTAAAGTTATTAACATTGTTACTTATTTAGTGAATATATCTCCATCTAATGCAGTAAATTTTAAGACTCCTCAAGAGTTTTGGTATGATACTCCTTATTAATATTCTAACTTAAGGATATTTGGTTTCCCAATTTATGTCAATGATTGCAAATTGGAGCCTAAAGTGATAAAGTGTGTATTTTTTGTATATATTATTGGATTAAAAGGGTATGGCTTACAATGTATAAAAAAAGATAGATTACTAATGATGTTACTTTTAATGAACTTGCTATATTTGGCCAAAGAGCCTGATGGATTTGAACTTTGAAATTCTTAAGTTAATGTTCACGATGTCCTTGTTTTGTCTTGCATACTCTTGCATTCCTTTTCAAACAGTGGTGTATTCCCACCAATTAACTAATTTGCATCATATGTTTGTTTTTTAGCTTAAATAATAGATTTTCTCTATATTACATTATATATCAAATCTCAGATTGCTTTATTTTCTGATTTGCTTGCTTTAATATATTAAAAATATAACAAAACTATTGAACAAGTGTATCATATTAAATATGAAATAATCTTTTTTGCAAGCCTTATATTGTGTTAAAAAGTGTTGCTTATCCTTCTTCTTTGTAGTTTGTAGTTATCCATCCATCCAAGTAAGTTGTCCAACTAATGTTTACTATATGTATTGCTTTAATAATATGATTCTGATGCATTTGGGTTTTGTGTGAATGCAAAGGAGGTCTTGATTTTGTGTTTTTGTTCAGAATATTCTTATAATCATTGATGAGTTTTTATGTTCTTCTTTAATAGTCTAAGTATTTGTTATATGTGGAATGAGTTTGAGATCTTATGGATGATTTGAGGCATAATAAACTCCTAGGATGGTATATAGGTTAGAAACCTGTGATGCAGCTCCCGTAAGGCTTATCGGTGAAAAATTTCATGAGCCTAGAAGTCACAGCTAGAACTTGCTTTCTTGATTTATAGGTGTAAACAAACCACATACCATAGTATTGAAATCAATTGTAGATGATTAATTCAAACATAAATACTTCAACTTCAATGCGATTAATTTAAACTTAGTATTAACACAAGAAAGTCATAGGTTTAATAGACATGATAGTTCTTTGCATAACAAACTCCTAGGATGATATATAGGCTAGAAACCCATGATACAGCTCCCGTGAGGCTTATCTGTGAAAAATTTCACGAGCCTATGAGTCACAGCGAGAACTTGCTTTCTTAGTATATATGTGTAAACAATACAACGTACTATAGTATTGAAATCAATTGTAGGTGATTAATTCAATTGATTAATACTTAGGGGATGTTGTGTAAAGTTTAAATGTTCTGTAAACTTAAGGGACATGAAGGATACTAACTATGAAATTACTTTTTTAAATTAACAGTTTTGCAGAAATGAGTAATGTTGATAGATCTTAGATGTATAGACAATTAACACCTGATGGTTTCAATTTATGCTTTTATTGATTATGCATGTTCTCAACCTGCATATATAGATGACTCAAAGATTAGATGTCAATGTAAAATGTGCAAATATATTTATTTCCTTTATAATGATGAAGTGAATGGTCATTTGCTGAGAAAATGGTTTGTTCCAAATTATTTTAAAACAAATAATATGGGTGCAATTGAAAATCATTACATGCAAATGATTTATGATACAGTTGGTTATACCGTTTAAGAAAATATAAAAAATCTTGAAGAAGAACAAACTCACATGCGAAACAATTTTTTGACTTACTACACTCAATTGACCAAGAATTATGGTCGAATTGTGAGACAATGACTCAATTGTCTTCAATTGCTCGGATATTGAACATAAATTCTAAAGAGCATATTTCTGATCATAGTTTTGATGAAATTCTTAGATGCTATAATGAATCATTGCCTTCTAATCATACAATGGTTGATAGTTTTTACAATATGAAGAAACTTATTAGGGGTTTTGGTTTCTCTGTTGAAAAAATTGATTGATGCAAATTGAGATGTATATTGTATTGGGGAGATGATATGGAATTACAAGAGTGAAAATTTTTGGGGTCAATCTAGGTTCAAGTCTAGAAAACGTTCTATGAAATAGAAATTAGTACCTTAGAAGCAGATGTATTATTTCCTGCTAACTCTGAGACTTCAAAGACTATATACTTATGATGTTACTACATCTTACATGAGATGACATAATGAATGAGAGATGGCATAATGAACATGAATAAGAAGATGAAATAATGAGTCATCCATCAGATGCACTGGCATGGAAACATTTCAATAACACCCAATATGAGTTTGCAATTGAAATTTAAAATGTTAGGTTGGGATTGTCGACGGATGTGAAATAACTAAGTTGTTAATTAATTCGCAGACTATCCACAAATTATTTTTCGCATAAGTAAATCAAAAATCACAAATGCAAAATAATGAAGACGCCGACGTTTGGTAACGTAGTTCGGCACACTTTGCCTACGTCTGTGGGGCCCTCATCCAAATTGATCACTTTCACTGTAGTTCGCAAAAATTACATAAGATTGAACTAACCCCGTACCACTCAATCTATGTAACTAACCCACAACCTAACTACCCGTGAAAGACCTTCACGCCCAATAACACGACTGATTCGTGTTAACCTCGTTAGAGGATTTTCTTAACTATTTCTACTCAAACTTAAAAATAAATAAAACAAGAAAACAACAATTTCCATATCTGAAATTCTTCACCAAAATAGCCAAGTTGCTAGACTGCTTGATAGATATGAAAGTATTGAAACAAAGCTGCTCCAAAGAGACCCACGCAATCAGCTCAAAACAAAGGATAAAAGCAAAAACAGAGCACCATCTAAAAGTCACCCAAGAAAATCAAATTTTCGTTGTATATTCAAAAGCCCATCTTTTCAAACAAAGACAATATCAGATAAGCTATCAACATCGAAAATTATGCTTATTAAGATTATATTTCCAATTCAAATCCCAAGACCCATCCAAAACCAAATTGAAATCAATGTCCTATATGCAATCTCCAATAAAAGCACATCTTCCAGAATTATGGTAATTTCCATGTCCAATAAAAACGCCAAAAATAAAGATAGGATATATTTAGCATAAATCCTAACAATCTCCCCCTTTTTTTTGGCATTTTTGTCTCAACTTTTAAACCAGCACACAAGTAGGTAGTAATTAGACATTTAAAGATATATGAACTGTTGATGCTCCCCCTCATTCAAGTACATATGCCACCATAAGCTAACTTCAAACAAAATCCAACCAAATCCGAATAGCAACAAGCAACAGGCAAATTACAATTGTCCAACCAAAGAACTACTTATCTGTGGATTTTCTCCCCCTTTGAGACAAGAGATGACAAAAAGAAATTAAGGAGCACCCGGAGACTGAAAGACGCGGTGCTTCAAATGACGAACGGCCTCAGTTGTAGCTTGCAAAACACCTTCAATGCACTCAAGCTCAGAGAATAAAGCAGCATTTGGATTGATGGTGGAGGGACCCAAGGCAACATATGGCAAGTCCACCACCCGTGGTTGCCGAAAAATCCGCGGTGAAATATTCATCAGGGGAACATTGTCCAAGATACTCGATTCAAGCATGGGGACTCCATTGGAATACAAATATTGTGAGATTAAACAGTGAAAATATAATAGTGCTTACTCTCAATAGCCAGCATGGAGTCGATGATTTGGCAGCCAAGATTAAATCAGACTCCCGTTCCGATAGCGTAAAGAAGCTTGGCTTGAGCCAGATATATGGTCACCACATGAGTACTTAGCATCTAGTTGGTGACTATCAGCTTGAACAGAACAAAGTATTTCTGTGTAAGCATGGAAGATCGAAGAGCAGAAGACGACGACCAAGCATTGAGTTTACCACCAGTTAAGACTGTGGCAATCTGATTAGGTGAAAATTCCCACTTATCATCATAAAGAGAATTATCAACCAAATTGTCAAATCTCAAAAACACATTCAGCCGATTTGCATCAAAACTTATGACCCTCGCCCTCATATAAACAACACCAAATGAAGCAGCATTCACATTAAGAATGTTACTGGTCAGATTAGAATAGAACTCCTTTACCAGGACGGAGTCATAATGTTGTGGAAGCAAAAAGGCATGTAGCAATGAGCGTTCAGTAAGAAGAGTGTGCAAACCCTGACTGCGAAATTCATCCAGGTTAATAGGTCGATCCAACACGACCCCAGTATCTGACAAGGTACTCCATTTTTCCTTAGCAGCTGAAGTGAAAAATTTGAAGGAGACTGCTCTATCTATTGGCAATCTAGCAGCAGGATGAAATCTAGGTGGTCGTACCGATTTGCTGCATGTCATCTTGAAGCGCTTTCTTGGAGCTGGAGGAGGGACCGGCTGTGGCACAGAATGAGGTGAAGGAGGTGCATCAGATTCTGATGAAGACTCTTTGACCAAAGTCTCAATTACTCG
>JANSVA010000004.1:31825564-31835998 GCA_025504915.1 Erythroxylum reticulatum
TAATAGTCTTTTCATATAGCCATCTTAAAGATAAATGAGAAGAGTCTCATTTATTGGCTACTTTATAATTGATTAAAATAAGAAGTGACATTGGATGCTATTCTCTTCTTCCATTCCATGCATAACTGAAATTGAGTGTGTAAGAAAGAGTTCTTGCATGGTTTGACTCTCTATCTCCTTTCAATGCATGAGTGAGTCAAAATTGCAAGAGAAGAGTCTCATTTTTGGTTCATTTCCTCTAAGACAAATCTCCTTCAAACATTTCTTTTCCTTTTCCACTAAAGGATTTTGTTAACGAAGTTGTCCTAGAAGAACAAGAGGTAAATTAAATTGATTGAGGATATAACAACAAGGAGAGGATAGTTTGAAAAAGGAAAGGATTCAAAAGCAAAGGCTTTGGATACAAGAAGAGAGGATAGCGCAGCAAGGAATTAAAGCTGTAGCGAAGGAGTCGATAATATCACTATCTTAATTATGTTTATTATTATCCTTATACCATGTCATGTATAGATTGGCATGATGATTTAGATATATTGCTTCTGCTGCAAAAGAAGATTTCTAAAAAAATTTGAACTCTACCGGTTCTCCAAATATATCATGCTTTCTTTTCCTGATCCAAGAAAAGGTTCAAATCTTATAACATTACATTTAATTGGAATTAATGCCTTTAATGATACATTTGATGTACAGTTTAAAGACTACGAGACATTGAAAGATTCACTTTCACGATAAATTCAAAGTGTTTGTTTTGAAGATGATTGTGAATTTATCATGTCTACAAGAAGGTAAGTGGGAGTATAGTTGTCCTCTTTAGTGGGACTATGTAGAGACATATTGCTCACATAGAACACAAGTTTTAACTTTCAATTGTCAAACACATAATTTTCAAGAACAACTTTTATTGGAAAAAAATAACAGCTTAATTATGGGAATTAGATCTATAGAGATAGATTGGATGTTGTTAACTTTTTCTAAGTCCATGTGTATGTACTAAAGATGTTTAGTATTTAAGATATTAGATACTTGTGAAGTATTAAAGATATTCATTACTCTATGTACGAGATGATATTTGAATTCAAGATGATAAGGATATAACTTTAGAAGTAAATCCTAATTAAGGTTTATTTACTTAGAACAATATCATTTAGGATTGGAAAAGTTCCAATGTAGCAATTGGTTTCTAATTAAGCCATAATACATTTTTTGTTTAGTGGAAATGATTAATTGGATCAACAAGTTCTTTAGTGAACTTGATATAGTTTCTTTGCATTGTTTAAGACAGTAATGTACTGTAGAACATTAGAGCTATTGGGCATGCATAAGGAGATAATGTCTCATCAAAGATTCAAGAATGTGTTTAGGCAAATTTTCTTAATTATGATGATAATTAAGATGGGAGTTGTAAGATTTAATTAAGTGCTCACTATAGTGAATCTTGTAAAATTCTCTCATAAAGCCACTGCCCCGGTAGTGGAATAATTGTCATATGGTGATATGGCATGAGCTATTTAAACGATTAGCTTAGTGCAAGTGGGAGATTATTAATTTACGTCCTACAGTTAATCGCTTTGGTTGTAGTTTAGTGACAAATTATTCAAAGGCATTATTTATCTTGTACATGTTTAGATGTATATGATAAAGTCCATGGGATAATTGTACATTGCAAATAAAATTATAACGAGATTATGATTATGAGATTCATATTATATTTATATATTATTCCTAAATGTTCCTAGTCATTGTTCTATTAAGATTTGACATTAATAGGACGTAAAAAAGACTAGCACACGTTTTGTTTTCCTTGTGAAGGAAGTAGTTGATCTCATAGGCTAAAGTACAGAGATACTAAAGAAGAAATTCACTGAACAGACCCGATATGATAAATCTATTTGGAACATTGCTTATATGCCTATGGAATTCTCATTGTAATGATTTTATAAGTGATCATTTGACTTGAGGTCATCAAAGTATGGGGATTGCTATGTTTTCATACTACTTATGATCTATTTAATCATAAGTTGTTTAATCGGTAGTCATTGGATGTAGCATTAATTATATAGATATAGTTGAATGATCAAGATAAGATTTATCACCCTAAAGTAATTAGGAAAATGTTTCGTTGTTCTTGATTAGTATTAATTCAAGAAATCTTTGGCTAAGGTGATATGATGTTTTGTAAATAGTTTACAAATGTCATGAATTGAATTGATAACTAATGGTGGAGAACTAATATGATTAGACTCAAAATAAAGTAGATATTAATTTCATGCTCTATATTTAATCGGAACATTGTATGATGAAAGGATTGAATTATACTAAAAATTTATACACGGAAAGGTTAGTCAAAACTACTTTGACATTCCTAAATATTTAGGTGGTCATGATGCATTGCTAGATGTCAATCTTGATCTATGATTATAAATTATTTAATTAGAGAATTAAAGATAATTAAAAGGAGTTTTAATTTATCTAATTTTAATTATGAATTAAAATTAGATTTTATAATTATTGCCAACATATTTGGGAACCTAATGAGTCTCACATATAGAATAGGTTGAAGAGAGCAAAGTTAATTAATCAAGTTGGACTTGATTGTAAAGTTTGAGAAACTTTATGATTAAATATGATATATTTAATAAATAAGGATCAATATGAGATATTGAATCTTACATGGGCATAATTGGTATTTAATTAGAATTGTTTGTAATTCTAATTAAAGTTTAATTGAAATTAGAATTTAATTTCAATTATATTACCAAAATGTTCAAAGCTTATTATAAATAGGCTTAAGTTCTACAGAGCAAGTACTTTATGCTTAACCCTTTCTAGAAGAGTTACAGAATTTTCTTAACCTGTTCTATCGATACCGTTAGAGGTCGGACACTTGAGCGGCTACGATGGTTGAGACGGATTGGTTTTGGAAACGGTTTGAGGGATACAATAAGATAAAGATCAAGCTTTGGAATAAGGTACGAATTAAATTTTGCCTTATTATGATTTTTAATCATTTTATAAAATTAAATAGATCTTGATTTTCGGGAAATCAAAAGTTATGAAAAAGTTCGTGATTATTTCGCTGCGGTCGGGATCGAATCTCAACTTAGTATCCCAACACTTAGGACGCCAAAGTTATTTAGAAATCCTTGTTTGCACTTAGATGTGGCTTTGTTTAATAAAAAGTAAATCGTTATATACAAAATTCTTCAAATAAAAATTTTCATTAGTCCAAAAAATTCAAAGAAATTTCAACATTTTGAATTTTGGGAAGCACTTAAACAAAAGTGTGTTGTAAATGTTACTTATTAATAATAATATGTTTTTGATACATATTAATGCATATGCATATTGCACTGGATATTTGTTAAATATAAACTAAATAAGAGTATTTTTATCGAATATGAAATCAATCTTTCTTCATTCCGATTTTGTGAAAAAAAAAAAAGAGTTTGTCCACCATTGTCAAAGCGTTTAGTTGTATTTTTGTTTACAGGGGAACATAGAGCATTGAGAGCCTTATTCTTTTTCCTTTTTCTCTTTAGCATAAAGTAAAGCAATCTCTCATCCAAGGGTAATATTAAAAGTAAAATATGGCATTATCTACCTAAAAGGGCTGCTGTTCCTTTCAAGCTTTTGAGCTTCAAATAGGCATCTTGATGCTTATTACGTGGCCACTTGGGAGAGGAATATCCAAGAGAAAAAGAGAGAACTGCAAATAGTTTTGGCTGGGAGGCCAGACTTTAAAGGTTCATCATAGAGATTTAAAAAAAAAGTTGCTCCAATTTTGACATGACAGCCTTGTTAATGTAAAGGCAATACAATTACATACTACACACACACTTTTTCCCAAAAGTTAAGCATTATTATATTAACTTAATATTAACATACTAATGATGTTTCGTTAATTATAAGATGCATACTCAGAAAAGGAAGCATTTCGTAGTTTTCATGGACTTTGTCTCAACGAAGCTTATCCGGATCTAGGCTGCAAGTTGTATGGGCTTCCGTGGTTGTTGGTCCTAAACTGGTAACCATTTGTATCCACTTTCTTTGTGTGTATAGTACTGGTATAGCAGCTACCAAATTTGGTATACATTTGAATGCGTTCTTAATGGACTGTGCATCCTAATTGTAAGAAGTTGAGATTTTCTTTAGTTCAGAATTGAACAGAAAGGAAAGTTTTGGAGTTAAAACTTCGTTATCACTTCAGCGTCTTGGGATCTTGAACCAATATTCTTTGACAGGCCCTCTTCGTTCAAGTAATAGCAAATCCATCAAAGAAATTTACTTCTCTTCATTGCCCTTTATCCTGTCTATATAAGATTGCCCTTTTACGTCAAGTTCGAGTGGAGAAGAAGCCTTTAAAATGTTTTCTCCACATAAACTCGCTGTCGTCTCAATTGACAAATTTTATGGGCTCAACATTCTAATGTCCTTTTACTTTGTTTGGCTAGTGTTAAAGGTAATATATATATAAATATGCTTCCTACTTTATTTTGATTTGTTTGTTTTAAAATTTTAATTCAATTATTCTTAATCGTTGAATTAAAATTTCATTGATTCTTAATCGTAAAAAATACTTATTTTGTTTATGAAAAAGTAATGTTTTTGGTTTATAACGACTCTGAAAATTTTTTCTCATACTTGAGCCTCACCCTAGCCCAACCAACTTAGGTAGCACGAAAAGCTCAAAATCCCAATTGACTTTTTTCACAAACTCCTAATTAAATAACACATTATAACATTCACCCAAGCATAGATTAAAGAAACTTAAATTAAATAGCATCTTACCATACTTCCATGATTTGATTTTGAAAATACTGTAAAGCCTCCTTATATTTACTTGTATATTCGATATTCTTGTGAAGGACCCAAAGATAAAGTCCTTTGTTTCTTGGTTGACCAGTATATGGTCGTTAAAAAAGTGAGAAAATACTTTTATGAAATAAAGTAAAGAGGTAATCTTTATTCCCGGTAAGTCTATAGATGATGTTTGTCGTTAAACCTATATGTTTGTAAAAATGCTGCTAACTATTAGAGATGATAATGGATTCTTTAGGTGGTAAGGAGTTGGGAGATAACTGAGAAGAGGGGGACGACGTGTATAAGTTACTGGTTTTTAGGTTTTTCGTCAATATATTAATAAAAGGATGTCATTTTGTTACATTAACTTAATGACTTTATTTTGTATAACATGAGGTCAAAGAAAAGTTTGAGACTGACTTGAAAACCAACTAATTCGGATCAAGTCCATTGACTTCAGCTTGGGTCAAGCTAGAGCTTGATGAGGTGGGTTATTATTGTCATTCCTATTTATGGGTGTTTTGAGTGAGTTTTCATTCAATGTTGTGTTGTTATGTGTAGTAATAGTGCATGTAGTAATAACAATAGTCGTAACAATAGATGTATTGGAAAAGAAATGAGGTTTCTAATTTATAAATGGAGAGACACCATTTCTTTTACCATTGGTGAGTACTCCCACTAATGGGCAATTGCATTTTATATATTACATTTTCACCTTCTAATGATATTTGATATTACTTTAATTTTTTCTGCATAATGTGAGCTACTGGTATTTAAGTTGCTTCTTCATCATTATAAGTTCTCTTGAAAAATTATGATGCTTTGACTTTTAAGCATGGTAAGATAAAGATAGCTTTTTGACATGGAAACTTTTTCTTCTATCTCCATACTCATAAGAAACACGGTTACTGAAGAATAACGTTCAATTAAATCATTAAACAAGCTTTGAAAAACCTTACATGATGTTTTCTTTCCTTTGTAGGTGCAGTGTATCTTATTGTCCATGATCTCAATTTTTGTCATAATAAATTATTTTTAAGTTACTGTCTCCAAATATTATTAATAATTTGATACTAAATTATACATTTAATTCGATTTGTAATCTATATTCTTAATTTTTGGTATTATTGAGAACCTAAACTATTAGACTAGGATGCTTAAATTAAGACAAAGATAGCTTTTTGACATGGAAACTTTTACTTCTTTCTCTATACTCATAAGAAACATGGTTAGTGAAGAATAAGTTTCAATTAAATCATAAAAAAGTTTTGAAACATCGTATATGATGTTTTCTTTCCTTCGTAGGTGTAGTGTATCATATTGTCCATGATCTCCATGTTTGTCACAATAAACTATTCTTAAGTTACCATCTCCAAATATTGTTAATAATTTGATACCAAATTATATCTTTAATTAGACTTGGAATCTATATTGTTAATTTTTGGTATTGATGAGAACCTAAACTATTAGATTAGGATGATTAAATTAAGAAAAGATTAAAAATATATACTAGCTAGCTTTTTATTTAATGATAGGGAAAGAAGAAACTTATTTATATAGTGATTTCTTATAGCAAATATTTAACTATTTTGTGGTTCTTATTTGTAGTTTTTTAATAATTTTAAGTGATTTGCAAATCTAATATATTGTTCATCAGTTATTCTCCCTTTCCTCTACGTGTCTTCTTTAAAAGCCTATATATGCAATGCTTATGTTTATGTCTTATTAATGAAGTCCTTATCTTCTATTCAATGCCTTTATACTGGTATAACATTCATATTTATAGGTAGGTGTACAAAGAAGATGGAAAATTAGCTATATTTGATAGTGAAAATTTTATCAATTGGGAAGATATGTAGCATTTGAGTGGAGATTGAAAGTTAGGGTATTAAAATCATCAGGTTTTGTTACTGAGACCTTAAAAGGATGCTTATAGAAGATGTTAAAGGACTTAAAGAAAATAAGTTCTTTTATAAGAAGCCAAGTAGTAGTTAGAAAATAGCTTTAAAAAGGTGAGAAAGATTGATGATTATATGATAGAGATATGTAACCTTATTGTACAAAATAAGGTGATAGAGGCCTATGTTAATCATGAATCCAATTTTTCACATCTAGAACAAAATATAGATATTGAAGCTGGTATCAAATGGTTTGACGAAGTTATTGATGTTGAGGTTATTACTAAGATAACCGATGATGTCCATATAGATGTTACTCAAACCCATATCATATAATTTATGAATGAAAATGCATTTGGATAAGAAGTTACGGTTATAAGTAAAAGTAAAGTTGATCCAACTGAGTTTCAACTAGCATAATGATGTTGTTGATACTGAGATTATTATTAAGATTTAAAGATGATGTCCTTATGAATGTAATTCGGTCAATTATCGTACAATCTATGAATGAAGATGTAGTTGAATAAGAAGTTATGGTTGTAAGTGAAAGTGAAGTTGATCCAATTAAGTAAAAAGAGAATGTATTATTTATAGAAGGGTTAGAAAGTAGTTTGATTCAAGTTTGGGTGATTAAGTGTTGACAATATGTAGGAATTTAGTTATTATTGTGTCTAATTTTTATTCATTTTGGTAGGATTTATATTCTAATTTTGGTTTAAAATTCTTTCTTTTAATCCAAATTTGAATGAAATCAGGATTTGGGGAGTTGTTCGTGAATATTACAGGAAAAGAAGGAGTAGAGAGAAATTGAGCCATAAGTCACCTAAGTAAGAGGATGAGTCACTCGAGTGAGAGGAGGTGTCACCAGGGTACAAGGAGTTGTTACTTAAGTGCAAAAAAAAAAGGAGAAGAGATCAGTGTGAGCAACAATTTCTTAGGCAGGATAGAATATAACAAAGGCAGAAAGCGAGAACAAAAGCCAGGAGTGTGACTAGATGCTAGGGAGCGTGAGCAAAGCCAGTCGGGTAAAAACAGAGGGTGACTACGTTGATTAGGAGATTCACTGCCAACTTTTCTCCATTCAAGAGTTCTTCATTTTTGTTTATAAAATTTATTTCTTCTATTTATTAAATTTATTTCTTTGTTTATCATTACATGTGGAATTGAATTTAATGAATATGATCAACAATTGTTATTCCATTATAGTACTCTTAAGAATTAATGGATCTGATTTAATCAATTATGCATGATTAAATTACTGTTTGATTGTCTTGTTATTTTCTATAATTTCTAAACTTATTGGATGCAATAGTTTGGCCAGCTTTTGCATTATTTTGATATTAAACAAAGAATCAAGGGAAGAAGTTTAATATTAGATTAAGAAATTATTGACTCTTTAAGTTATGAATTAGAAATATATTAACTTCAATGGGTAATTATCAATTGGTTTAAAATAATTGATTTGGATAATAGACTTGTTGAATGCAAAAGCTAGATCTAGTTTATTATTTGATTTGATTTTAGAAGACAATTATTTAATCAACTTGCCATAGTCATACATAGGAGATTAAATTAGTGAAATTAATTTCTCAAGAACTTACCACATTGATTGATCAAATTGATCTTTGCCTCTAATTAAATTAGTTTATTTTTTATTTTGTTTTGTTTCATTTTATTTTGTTTAAATTCTTTTCTCAACAAATTGAGTTAGACTATTTAGGATTGCATTTGCTTTTATTCAAAGTTAATTTGAGTGAAACCAATTTCATCTTCTTGAGAGACGACCCTAGGTATTTGACTACAAGTACCTCATATACTTGCGATTGGGATAGCTAGGATTTTAGAACTCATTTTGGCATAACAAGTTTTTGGCACCATTTTGGGGGAGGTGTTTAGTGTTTAAACTTAAATTAATTTTAATCGTTTTGGTTTTTCATGCATACATTTTTGTTGTATTATTATGTTGATTTGTTTTATCAATTTATATTATTAATTCATTACTGTCCTTCTTCTTTTTATGCTAGGAAGGAGGTCTTTAAGAGGTGAGCTTGTTCCCTTTATTGATAACATGAATCAAATAAGAGGACCTTGAGGAAAATTTGAAGACAATCTCGAGGAACTCAAGCCTAAAGTTCGAGTTAGTGATCAAAAAATGGGTGAAAGGTAGTTAGTAATGAAGGAGTATGCTAGCCCAGTGATTGGTACGACCACTTTGTGCATACATTTAGGAGAGACAACCAGAAACTATAAATTGAAGAGCATTCACTATAACATGCTACTATCGTTCTATGGAGTTCATAATGAACATTCTTTAAACTTCTTTCAGGAATTCTATACCACTCTCTAGACATTTCCTTTAAATGAATTAAACAAAGATCAACTTAGAATGAGATGCTTCCTATACATATTCAAAGATCAGGAAAAGACATGGCTCATGAGAAAATTCCATTCCCATAAAAAACCTTTGAGTTGTGGACAAAAATAGCTACCTACACTTAGATGAAGGGAGAACCATTCCATGAGGTGTGGAAATGTTTCAAACTATTGCTAATACAGTGTCCAAACCATCATTTTCCACTTCACCTGCAAAACCACTTCTTTTATGATGGATTGACATAATAGTGTCAGTACATAATGGATAGTGCAGCAAGAGGAACTGTGTGAGAGAAGATCGTCGAAGAGAAATACCAAATGTTTAAAATGTTGGTAGCCAATTCTCAACAAAAGAGCATGAGAGGGAGAAGAGCTGGAGTTTACAAAGTGAACTCGAACTAAGAAGTGGCATGCAATTGGCTAAGTTAACAAAGCATATAAAAATGTTAACTATAAGACCACCCTAAGACGATCCGAATCAACTATTCACCTTTGAAAACGATCTAGAAGGGGGGTTGAATAGATCTTTTTAATATTTTTCGAAGGTGCTACAAAACAGAGAATTAAAACACACAAAACAAACAAACAAACAAACAAATCGAAATGTAAAAGAATAGCGAAGAGACACAAACGCATTGTTTATAGAAGTTCGGTGCTAAGACCTACGTCGTCTACCTAAGCTCCCACTTAGGATTTTGTCAAAGCTCTTTACTACACACTTTTTAGTTCAATGTGAACTCTTCCTATTCAACTTGACTTCCGGCTCAAGCTACACTTTACAGATGATTTTTTTTCCCGGCACAAATCCTACCTCCCAATTGATTCTGCTCTAATCACTCAACTCACAATAATAACAATGATAAAAATGAAGTAGTAAAGCTCAGTACAACTGAATACACTTAGAATATGCTAAGAGCAAATTAAGAGTAATGTGAGTATAATTTTGAACTATAGCAAGTATGCTTCACTTTGGACTTGTGTAATCAATCTCTAAAGTTAAGTCCTTTATTTGCAGGGTTCAAGACATTTTTAGACATTGTAGAATGCTCCTAGCCGTTGTATGAAGATTTTCTCTCATTTGAAATCAATTGATACAGTCAAATTATGTTCAGCTGCAACTGATAGTTCACTAGTCGGTGTATAATAGTCGACTAGTACATTATAATCAACTTGTCTTCAAGAATTAGTCGACTAGTTTTCATGAAACCTTTAGCTCCGCTCTTCGAATAGTCGACTAATATGATGATAGTCGACTAGTCCATTTAACCAACTGTCAGGTGTGATTTTTAATAGTCGACTTGCAACATGATGGTCGACTTGTCCCAAGCTCCAACTGACAAATCTCACAAAATCTCCAATCTTT
>JANSVA010000004.1:31857128-31880064 GCA_025504915.1 Erythroxylum reticulatum
TAGAAAATTCATACAAATATAATATTAGATAATCTTCACATACCAAGCTCTTTTCTTAACACGCAAAATATATCTTATGCTTCATATTATTGTGATTAATTCATCTATTTTTAGTTATCATTTGTTTTCATCTATGGTCTTAATGTCTTTAAATTCTTCTTGTTGAGATTGTAGATCTTTTTATGTATTCATAAAACTTACTACGGAAAAAGTACAAGTTAGTAAATAAATTATTCAATTTTGGAAAGCTAAAAGACTTTTGTTTGCTACAATCTACAAACTCTCTTTCTCTTGAATTTCAAAACTTTCAAGATAGAATTAATAATAATACAAAAATATATAGTCAAGAAATGAGAGAACTTCAAGAATTACATAAAAAATTTGGCAAACATTATCAGATAAATCTCGATGGAGAACAGTAGTTGTACTATCTGTCAACAATTACATGAACATATACTATATATTAAAAATCTAGTAAATCAATGCAAGCAAGAAAAAGAATACTATGAAACACGATATAATTATCCAGCCTTCTGTATCACTAATAAAGGAAAAAACCCACTAAAAGAAAGATCAGATCTAGTTACAAATACATATAATTTTTATATTCAAGAACTAAAATTTTTAGAAAACAGTTCGAATAACCATCAAATTAGTATATACCATAACTAATAATGATAGATTTTATCACTGAAGAAACTTACAAAAATACAAATGTATTAGATATTGACAACCTCGAATTAACATAATCAACAAGAATATTTCTTATAAATACCTTGTTAGCAAGTGAAAAACAAAAACAAATCGCAAAAACATAATTAAATCTAAAATCAGGACAAGATTTTCACGATTCTCTCTTTAAAAATTTAATAATAGAAACAATATTATTTATTACAGAAAAATAGTTCATGAAACACCGATAGGAATAGATCAATGTAGTGAACATATTAGAATAAATTTAATTAATCAAGAACAAATTTATAAACAATTACAAAAAATACCCGAAGATAAAAGACATAAAATCAGATATATACATTTATGAACAATTCAAATTTTATTAGATCAACATTTCAAGAAGGCATCGACTCTCCTATAAGAATGGCTATTATTAATGAAAGGATGACTAATTTAAATGGTCAAATTATAGGAATCATGAATGGTAATTTAGCATATGGAAAAATCAAATTTAATACTCATTTAAAATTAAGAATCCCTTTAAAATCACATAATTTAGATGAAACAATAACAATTGCTTATAAACTTTATAAATAAAATTTAATGCATATTGGACAATATCCATTTTCAATTACATATCAAATTAGTTATGCTTTAACTAATTCTCACCATATTATTGAATTTAAAAATACTAATAAAATATATATTGACCAATTGTTTAACGAAGTAGTTAAAGTAGGTACAAATTTAAGAAATATATTAAGAGAAATACCAGAAATTAAATACCCAATTCCATTAGATTATAATATGACCTCTATACTTTCTTTCTCTAATAATGAAAAATCGTTTAAAAAACACCTCTTTTGTTCACAATCAGTTAGATTAGAAAGACCCATCAGATTCACTGAACCTGGACATTTCGTAGAACAGCCAACTAAAATTACTGACCCAACAATTCGTTAAGAAACCAATAATCAAAATAAGTTAGATCAAGAGTTAACAACAATTAAAAATCAACTCTAAGATTTGACTACACATATTAAAAATACATTATGAGTATTACAAAACATAAAACAGAAGTATTAGATAAACAATTACAAATAGAAACACAATTAAATGAATTATTAACAAATCAAATAACTATATTATAACAAATGACAAAATTAACAAATGATCATATCTTGACAAAAGAAACAATAGATCAAATACAAAGAATCCTAGATACAATTATCCCAAAGTGGTATCACTAAAACATAGAGACATTCAATTGAGTTGTTCTAAATATTTAGAAGTACCTCAACAATATGGATGTGAATCCTTAATTAGGCAAAACTCCCATCACAAAAAATACACAAAATATAGATGGAAAATATCATAAAAAATATTATAAAACAACCTTACCGACCTTATAAAAAATTCTTTAGACAAAAAAGGTATAGACAATTTAAACCTAAACAACAATATTGCCTCAAAATAAAAAATCTTTTTAAATGTTGGCTATGTAAGGAAGGAGGACATTATGCTAATCATTATCCAAAGAAAAATCAAAACAAATATAAAGAAAAGTTAAATATATTAAATTCTGCATTTGAAGAAAATTTAGAACCCATCGAATCAGATTATGAAACTAATTCAACAATTTCATCTATCTATCAATATGAATCCTAAAGGTCAAAATCATCAACTAAATCTGAATACAACTTTTATTCAAGCGATCATTCAGAATAAAAAAGTAAATGCATATATAGATACCAAAGCTACTATATGTACAACTTCAAGACAATTATTAACTAAGTGGAAAAAATTAGATAAACCTCTTCAAATTAGAATAACAGATGGAAGTATAAAATCAATTTGGTATGTAAGTTATTATAATAACATAATAATTGAAAAATATACGTTTACAGTATCGTTTATTTATCAACAAGAATTCGGCTTACCTTTGATACTAGGAAATAATTTTCTAAAATTATATAATCCATTTTGTCAATACCTACATTATATAACATTAAAAACCTCCAATCATAAAAGTGTTAAATCAAAAGGCAATTATTATTAAAATTCCTATATATCATACCACTTATTATAAAAAAACTACAACTGTTGATAGAAAAACTAGATTATTTACAATTCCATCTTCTCAACAATATATCTATTCAAGCAGAGATTGAAAAATTATTAGAAGATATTTGTAGTGAAATTCCATTAGACCCTCTTAAAAATGTTAATAATCAATTAATTGAAATCAAATTAAAGGATCCTACTCAAGAAATGAATATTCAAAACAATATTCCTTATACTCAACAAGATGTTCAAGAATTTATTAATGAATGTACTGAACTTTTAGACAAAGAATTAATTTCCTAAGAATTCAGCCCCTGCTTTTTAAGTAAACAATCATTCCAAACAAAAAAGGGAAAAACGAAGAATGGTAATTAACTACAAAAAATTAAATGAAGCAACTATAGGAGACGCATACAAATTGCCTAGAAAAGATTATATTATTAATAAACTTAAAGGACAAATTTGGTTTACAACTTTAGATGCTAAATCAGGATATTGGCAATTATGATTACATGAAAAACACTAAACCACTCACTACTTTTACATGTCCCCCTTAGAAACATTTTCAATAGAATGTATTACCTTTTGGATTAAAACAGGCACATAGCATTCATCAGCGAATTATGAATAATAATCTTTAAGGCTTAGAAGAATTCACTTTAACTTATATAGACAATATTATAATATTTTCTAATACAAATAAAGAAGACCATTTAAAAAAGGTTAAAATAGTACTTCACATATGCAAAGAAAAAGGATTAATCCTAAGTAAAAAGAAAATAAAATTAGCTCAACAAAATATTGAATATTTAGGAATCAAATTTCATAATGCATTCTTAAAATTACAACCAAATATTCTTTCTAAAATACAACAATTTCCCAATATATTAAAAAAAAATAGAACTCATGTTCAACTATTTTTAGGCATACTTAATTATATATCAAATCAAGGATTCTTTAAAATATTGCTAAGGAACAAAAAAGATTACAATTAAAACATAGCATTAAGAATCAATGGAGCTGGAACTCTGGCGACATAGAAACTGTACATACATTGAAACATTTGTGTAAGGATTTACCCACTTTATATAACTATCTTCCAAAAGATACACTGCTAGTGTGGTGGGAGCTTTAGGGTTCAATTTTTGAATTTGCAAATTGGTCCTCCACCTTTCCAAAATTCACGGTATCGGCAGTGATGTCACAGTATTTTACGCCCCAGTCGATACTAAATGAAAAACACCGATGCTAACAGATATTTAAGGTCGGTATCGATGGAACAAATACCATTCCGTGTACCAACCATGGGCGTGGTGTATGGTGGGAGTTTTAGGGTTAAATTTTTTAAATTTGCAAATCGGTCCTCCACCTTTCCAAAATTCACGGTATCGGCCGATATGTCCCAGTATTTTGCATACCAGCCAATGTCAAAAAAAAACACTGGTACTAACCGGTATTTAAGGCCAGTACTGATGGAATGAATACCGTTCCGTGTGCCAGCTGGTACAGCATGGTATTCATAAGGTTGCCTCTACTCATATACTTTGGTTTTTTTATATTTTCATAAGACATTCTTGTTTCTTCTTTGGGAGTTAGACAATGCCTTAATAAAAGATTCAAAAAAATTGAACTAGAACTAACGCCGACCTCATATGTCCTTATTGATGATCGCAACAAAAAGCTCAAATTATTGTAAACTTTTCACTATATCCAAGACAACTTAAGCATGTAACTTTTACTAATGATTAATTAGCATTGCTACCTCGTAAGGTAAACTACAAGGTTATAAATAACTTATTAGCTTAATATTTTCTTTTTTCGTATCTTTATCTAATGATTTGCCTTTGCTTTTTTCCTCGTGCTTTTTTTACTTTTTATCTTACCTATTTGCTTAAATATACTTCCACGTGATCCGAAAACGATTGTGCAATATACTACAAATATATAAGAAACAACTCATTGATATTATCCAAGAAAATTCTATTTAGCACATTCTAGTTTCTCGTTTTGGAATTCTCACTATACAAACAAACTCTAACATAATAAGCAGCAGCAGCCCAAGTCCCAATAACCCTTTCATAATTTCACCTTCACTCTTAAACCTTTGTCACACTTAAGGTTTAGCTCTTAGGCTATGTTTGGTTAGAGGTCTTATAATGGAATGAAATGTAATATAATATTATTTCATCATTTGAGAAGAAGTTTTATAATAGAATGGAATGAGATAGAAGAAGAGATTTTTATGTTACATCTCATTCCATCCTAAACAGTAAAAGTAGAAAGCGTCCAATTTGGAAGGTTTAGGATGAAATATAAAATAATAAACAAATTTATATTATATTACATTATAAACTCTTCATCTAAACAACATTTCACTATATTATATTATGAACCCTTCTATCCCTCTCAAACAATAATTTTCTAATATTACATCTATTTATGTTCCATTCCATTATAAATCATTCCATTATATTCCATTTTATTAAAAATTTTATGTCGAACTAAACATAACCTTCATCAGTCACTCACTTCATCCATCGTTGCTGCTAGTCCGCTTTACTGTACACTTCAAAGTCCCACCATCACTGATCAATAGTCATCCCTATCACTAATCGCCACACAGCCTTGTTTAGTCATCCATCTGTCATGGTGTCACCAGCTCGTTCTCTAACCTTCATCTTCGCCAGCTCTAAGCTCCATCATAACATCACCACTCTTGCCTGCCAACTCCACCTGACTTCGACAAGGTTGTATCTTGCTGCTTCATTTTTTTGGTTCTCAGACCCTCTATTTTGACCACCGATGACCTTTTTCCCCTTGAGGGATGGTCTTCGAACAACTTACACTTAAGGTCTTTTTAGTTCCTTATTTGGCAGTTGAGGGATGGTCTTTAGACAACTTACACTTAGGGTCTTTTTTTGTTACAAAGGAAAGCCAAACAAAATAAAGCTAACGCTCTAACTAACGTAGAGATCTGCAGTACAAAGCTCCGTGCTTATCATGGTTTAGGTAATCCATGATGGCTGCCATAGGCTCCTGGAGAATATGAAGATTTGGGCTGGATATCGCTATGAGCGAGGCTAGACTGCCCGCACACTAATTCCCTTCGCGATACACGTGTTGAAATTTCACATCCCAATCTCAGTGGAGTAGGCCATGGGTACCTGCCATAAAAAAGTAATACTCAGCCAAAGATATAATACAAGAGGAGAGAATATTGATCACGTCTAGAGAATCCACTTCGACGATAACTTGTCGATATCCAAGCATCCAGGCTAGGGTAAGTCCTGAATGGACTCCCCAGAGTTCGGCAGCTAAAGGCGAGCCCCTTCCTATGTGATGGAGGAATCCCCTTCACCATTGTCCGTGGCAATCTCTGATCAAACCCCTAGCGGCTGCAATGCTAAGCCCATGTTTAACCGCCCCATCTGTATTTAGCTTGACCCAGTCCTTCATCGGTTTGGTCCAACCTATAAGATGACCCATTGGTAATCGCTGGTCCCTATAGACATAGCTTTCCACAATCTTTGCCCTAACTATCCAGTTAACGTAGTCCATAACTGCCCTAGGGCCATCTTCAGGCCACACAAAGTTATCTTCAAATATGCTTATGTTACACCAATGCCATAGGAACTAGCAGGCTACTCCATAGATTGTAGCCCATTGAAACTGCTGCACTTGAGATTACTTCAGAAGATTGGACTACACCCACCACTCTATATCTAGTTGAAAAAATTCCGTGTCAACCACTACTGGAGGAAATTTACACTAGAAAGCCTCACTTGTATGCAATCCCGAATGGCATGCAAAGTTGACTCTTCATACCCATAAAAATGGCACCTGTTATCCATTGTGGGTTATCTAACCACTCGTTGTTGGTTTATTAGTAACTTCTGTTTTGTCATTAACTACAGGAAAGCCCTGATCCGCTAGGGCCCTGCCCATTTCCAGATTAACTCCCAATGATTACTAGCCGCAAACATGGTATTGCCTTTGATTAAATCATAGGTAGACGCTGTTGTGAACCTCCCATAAGTTGTTAATCCCCATATGATGGTATCATCCACTGGGTTTGCCCGATTGAGATGGATTGCCGCTATATCCATACAGATTGTGGAAGGGAGATACTGCTGGAATAGATGCCACTGCCAGATGCCCACTTTATTAGTGAAGTTCGCAACTGTGGCATAAAGAATGCTTTCAGGAATTAGGGAGGTAACCACTGAATGTCCCTAGTCATACACCCAATTGTCCAACCAGAATAAAACATTCTTCCCAATTCCCAGTTTCCACCTTAGGCCTTGGCAAACAAAGTGCCAACTTGCAGAGATTCCTCTTCAGATAACTGAAGCCCCTGTCCTATCAAGATTGACAGGGATCTAGACAATACTTACCTCTTAAGATTCTAGCCCATAAAGTTGTAGGTTTCGTAATCAAAGCCCAGCCTAGTTTAGTCAATAGAGTATCATTTGAAGAGCGGATGCATTTTAATCCTAGGCCCCTTTCTTTTTTAGGCTGGCGCACTGCGTTGTATTTGACGAGATGGATTTTCCTGTACTCTCTCTTTGAGCCCCATATAAAATCTCTCATGATGTACTCCAAATCATCACAAAGTTGTCTCGAAAGTCTCACTATTTGTATGGTAAAAATGGGAAGGGTCGAAATAACTGATTGAGTTAATGTAACTCTCCCTGCTAAAGACAACATCTTAGCCCACCATCCTGAAAGTTTCTTGCATGCATTATCCAAGATATGTTGGTAGGTACTCCTCGTGGTATGCTCATGAATCAAAGGAACTCCTAGGTACTTTCCCAGCTTGGTTGTACTCGGGATGTTCAGGATTTGACTGAGCTTGCATGCAGAAGTTTGAGAGACGTTCTTAGAGAAAAAAATCCTAGTTTTCTCAAGGTTGACTTTCTGTCCTGAAGCTTTGTAGAACACCTCCAAATTTCTTGCAATTATATGCATTTGGGACTCCGTAGCTTTAGCAAAAATTACGAGGTCATCTGGAAAAAGAGGTGAGATATGGGAGGTCCTGTTGAGCGCAACTTTATCAGTTTCTAGAGTCCTTGTTCCACTACCTGCGATATTAGGTGGCTTAGACGCTCCATGCACAAAACAAAAAGGTAAGGCGATAGCAGATCTCCTTGTCGAATTCCTCGCAAGGGACTGAAGAGGTTAGTACAAGTGCCTTACCAATTGACTTGCATAGTAACTGTCGTGACACATTGCATAATGAAGCTGATAAGCTTCTCCGGGATTCCAATGTCCAACAGCGTGTTATGGATAAAATCTCATCGAATTCTACCATAGGCTTTCTCCAAGTTTACTTTAATCGCAAAGTATCCGGTCTTCCCCTTTTTCTTGCACATCAAATGTATGACCTCCTAAGCTATGATAATGTTAATCGTGATTTGTCGGCCAGGAATAAAGCTGCATTATGTCTTCTCCACTAGATGCTCCATCTGATTCTTTACCCGATTAACAATAATTTTAGAAATAATCTTATATAGCATAGTGCAGAGACCAATAGGCTGAAAATGGGACATACTAGACGGGGAGGCGATTTTTGGAATCAAGACTATAATGGTTTGATTTAAATCCTTTTCCCACCTTTCTAGTCTAAAAACTACCTATATGTATTCCATTACTTTAGGCCCAAAATGTCTCCATTGTTTTTGGAAAAATAGTGCATTGAATCCATCAACTTCCAGGGCTTCATTAGGATTCATATCAAAAATTGCATTCTTGACTTCAATTGCATAGATAGGTAGGTTTAGATCTCTAAGCCCAACTTCTAAAAGCGAAGGGAAAGCGCCAAAGAGTGGAAAACTATGGGAAGGTCCTTCATCAACAGTGTAGAGTTGGACAAAAAAGTTCCTGGCGATATCGGGGATCCATTAGAATTAGTGAGTCGATCTATTTTCATCTTCTTTCTTCTGGCAAGAGTGAGGGTGTGATAGTACTTTGTATTATGATCTCCTTTCGAGATCCATTCACATCGGGCACGCTGATGCCAAAGAATTTCTTCCTCACATAGGACTTGGGTCAGGTCCTCACTCAATTTGTCCTCCAAAGCTAATAATGAGTCCAAATTACCAACCGCCATGGCCCTTTGAATGTTCTCCAGATGTGCTAAAAGTTTTTTTTCTAATAAAAGATATTACCAAAGTCTTGCTTATTCCATCTCAAGAGATGTTTGGAAAAAGTTTCAAGCGATTTACTCGTCGTCTCTACGGCTGGAAGCCAATGCTCTGCTACTACATCCTCAAAACCGGGTTTGTCAGCCAAGCATTCTAAAATCTAAAAAGAGAGGATCTTGACATTTTAGGAGGCTGTCTATGAAGGTGAATCAACAAGGGTCGATGATCTGACCCCATAAAAGGCAAATATTGATTCACCATATGAAGGAACTCCTGGAGCCAAACTATTGAGCCAAAAACTCAATCCAATCAAGCTTGGATCATGCCTCAACTCCACGTAAATTTAGAGCCAGTGAAGCCCAGGTCATGAAGCCCATACCCGTAAACCCAGTCTTGAAATTTTTTATTCACCACTCTCGTTGACCGAACCCCTGCCTCCCTGCGCGTTTATCCGATTGATCTAGCTTTACATTAAAATCCCCTACTACAAGCCAGGGCTATGGGTAGAGTGTCCAACCTAACTTAAAACTAGCCAGAGAAAGGTTTGAGAAGCGATTTGTGGGCTTGCATAAACCGCTGTAAAATCGAAAACACACGAAGCATACTTTATGGTAGTATGAATAAATTGGCGATGTGCTATAACTATTGAAATATCAAAATATGTCTTCCATAAGAGCCAAACCCCTCTTGAGAAACCGACAGCTTCTACTCTAAAAGAGTAATCAAAACCCAAAGAATGGACTATCGCGTTGGCCCTAGAACCACTAATACGGGTTTCCAGCAAAACTAGTATACCAAGCTTAAAAGTAAGCAAATAATTACACAAGATGGCTAAGAATCTAGTTCCCCTTACACCTTGACAATTCCAAATGATAATTGACATAAAATTGAATAAAGGGAACTAAGCTACTCTACAACTGGAAGCAAACTGTACCTCCTACATGGTCTGCTATATTGTCTACGGCCTATGTCGTCGGAGCACTCTCCTCCTCAGACCTCATGTGATATAGGTCCTTCAGGTCAACTGTTCCGTTGCCGGGATCTGGAGGTTCGGTAGGAGGGACTTATGTGCCCTCTTTGATAAGACTACTTGTCTCCTGATTCTCGACTCCTTCCACAAGCTGGAGGCTCTCCTCAACACCCGGATCCCTATCCTCGATAATTTGGCTATCGTAAAACATTTCCATATGTGAAAGAATTTCAACTGCTAAATGGTTTTCCTGTAGGAATGGTTGAATTTGAATTGGAGGGACAATATGTAGCCCTTGTTCCTATGGATTTCTGACCTGAGAACTTTCTCCCCGAGTTGTCGAAATTGAGGCTACCAGTGGTCCCCGGGAGTTCCTTCTAGGGTTACGTTTGGGTCAAGAGGCTTTAAATACTGGCCCTTGTTAAGGTTGTTTACCTTTTCTGACTATTGTTGCCACATTTAATCACTGTCTAAACCCAAAAGGGTTGATTGCTTGTGGGTCCGTCTGTTTTGCCGCAGTATCATTTTCCATTGTTTCCTGTTCAATCAGTAAAGAGAACCCCGATCCCCCCATAGGGATCACGTCTCTATCACTTCCAGATTTAATTGTTCGTTGCATAGAGGGATGTAAGTCAGGCTGAGTTGAACGTTGGGTGAAAGGACAAGCATTTCTCCTCTGAACCTACGTCCAGGGTCCATATTCGTTGGAGGTGCTTGCCGTTGTCTTCCCACCCGTTACTGGTGATGGTGGTCGACATCACCAACGGTCGTTCACTACCTGTCGTATTACAGTTTTTCGGGGAACCTTGTTGACGCTGAGGACATGATACTACTTTATGATTAACTTTATCACACGTATAACAAATCGAGGGCAATCCTTCATGTGCAACCAAAAGAGTCTCACCGTCCATCTCCATGCTATGGCGTAACGAGGAGCTCAGATCGAAGTCGATCGATAGCCTGCGCATTATCCCCTATGCGTCTGTAACGTAGCTTCATCAATTCTCACCGTCGTCCCTACGAGATTCCCTAAGGCCGTTAATATCTGAGGATGATACCTTGCAATGGATAGGTCGGGGAACCGTATCCACACCACCGCACGGTTAGCTTGGCCTTGGGAGGGACGAAATGAAGGAACCTAACGTTGCACCGACAAAGCCTGTCCAAAAATGACCCAAGATCCTTGCATCAACGCTCTTAAATAATCATCATCTTCCTTAAACTTCACCAAAAAATAGTCATGGTCTAGTTTGACAATTTTCATTTGCCCCTTCAGGTTCCACATGGTTTGAAGTCGCGAGCTAAGCAGCCGAAAACCAATCCTGCGGCCAAGAAGTTTGACGAGTACCGCTTTAGCCCACTGGTTATCCAACTTATTTATGAGGTTTTGAGATAGATTCTCCCCCAGCCAATTGGATATCACCCTCTTCAATGGCGATTTCATCCTCGTCCTGCCATGCATGAACGTTGGAATTTATGGTTGTCCCCACCTCTCCGGTCATCTTTACACTATAGGAAGGTTTCGGGCTTGGAGTAATTTCTTCATCACGCTTTCGAGTGCGCACCCATTTATTTAGTTATCACTCCTGGTCGAGAGACTCCATGATAGTACCAGGTTAACACCCAAGGTAATTACTCGGCGTAAAACAAACCAACGAAGTCTGCAATGTATCGTGTTTTTAGTGAGAGAAGCTAGAGAGAGAAAATGGTTCCTTATTTGGTAGGAATCGTTCCTTCCTGTTTGGCATCAATTTTTGTTCTAATATCATTATTGTAGATAATTGTCATTATATCAGTATAGATATGTAATTCATATTTTATTCTGTTTTTGAGATTATTTTCTCAAATAATATTTAATAGTTAAATTGAGTTTTTTTATAATTTCATAAATAATTAGCGTTATTATATAAAAATGGTTTCCAAATTAATAAAGTTGATTCAAACCACTTGAAATAAACACAACAAAATGGTACGAGAAGACTAGGAAAGAAACACACATAAACCAATTTTGTTTTAAGGATTTCTATTTGTTTTGAATCCAACAAATTTTTATATAATGATTTACACCTTATTTATTAAACATCTGTCTAACATTCTTAAATTAAAAAAATTGAGAGATACAACTTAACAATCATTCAATAATTAATTTGAGAGATTACATCTCAAATATTGACTAATGATTAATCAATTATTATTGTTATTTTTACTTTTCAATAATTAAAAGTCTATTTATTTATTTTTTTTCAATAAAAAAGATGATGCAGAATACATCCTTGTATTGCATATTCTAAAATTAAAGTACTAATTGAAACATAAATAGGTAAAACTGTACTACTTTTCTTTAATTACAAACTTCTCAAAATATTTTAGTTTCATTTAAAGCACCTCAGGACATGATATGATATATTAAATTTATATATATGCATTCTAAATTCCACTTAAAAATACAATCACGCATAAGGAACATTTAATAAAAGTTATAAATAATTTTGTTTCACCGTCAAATTTTTAGGTATAACTTGATCAGCTAACTAAAGCTCAAAAAACATAAATTGATTTTTTTTCATCTCTTCAAATACTTGTTGAAGTTAATCCAATCCGCATTATGATTGTAACTTTAACTTTCAATCATCAGTTTCCGATTACATGATAATGCCAATAAAAAGAGAATAATTCAGTATAGAAATATACCAATAAAGTAAGATTATTTCAGTATTGAAGGATAAGAAATATAAGACCTATCCTACTTTGATATATTATAAATATAAATAGATATACACCAAAAAATTTGAAGCATGCATTATGTTGATAAGATCAGAATGGGGGAAAGCCAGGAAGGCTAAACTTGCAAGTTAACACATTGGAAAGCATCCTTGGAACTTTCCCGTCTATTTTTACTTCTCAACTTCTATATCCCCCTTCAAATCTATGATTATATGAGTGCTCAATATCAACTCTGCGGTTACAGAAGTTGCTCTAAAACCAAAAAAAATCTTAGAAATTCTCATCACCTCATTTACTTTCACAGGCTTCGACCAAGCTTCTCATACAAATCGCGAGGCCAGTTCCTACCCATATTATTTGCCAGAAACTCTGCAATCTGCCAAAAAGGAAGTCCAAAACAAAGTGACAATGATGTTCATACGAATAAAAAATTACACATGTTGACGATTGTAGTCTTCCAACAGCAAAGTATCACAATCAAATTAATCTTTGAACTTTATTCATGTATCCAATTAGATCCGTTGTTATTTCTTTATATTGATTAGACCTTCAACTTTATTTTTCAGACTAAGCTGGTCCAAGTTAAGAGCTAATAGAAAGCAGTTAAAGAACTAAGTTGTTACTATAATTCCTGAAGTACAAGTCAAGGTTCATGTCTTCACGTGTTTAAACTCCGTTAGGTAGATCAAATTGAAATTAGTTTGATCTTAAAAATGTGGCAATGAAGTAACAGTCCAAAAAATAGTAAGAAAACTTGATTGAACTCTGAAGTAAAGTCTTCAATTTTCTGAAATAGCCAATTTTACAAAATCAATTTAATAGCTAGCTAGAGAATCAGTGGTGTAGGAATGCAGAAGGTTGGGATATTTATGGAAAAGCTCATCGAATAACAAGAAAAATACGCATCTATAGCAACAGAACAAAGTTTATATTTCAACCAATGAAAGATAGACCTCGATCCCTTCTAGAAAAAATGGTTGACGAAAGAAAAAAGTAGCACCATACACAAAATTCAATTAATAGAAAAATGAAACCAACATTTCTTTAAGGGTTTTGAATTATATTTGGGCTTCCCCTCGCAAGTAAATGTGACTACAGTTTTACTATGGGCATGCATTTCGTTGGTGTCTTCATCTTTCATATGTGGGTCTTCATCTAGCATCACAAAGCAAATGATGGCACAAAAGAAGCAAATGATGGAAGATACCATTTGGAGATTAAATATAATGACCAAATATAAAGGAGGTGCAGTTAAGAAAACCTTAGCAACAGATGAACCGTATAAAGGAAACATGCAGAAGAGCAAAAAGGTAGTATTTTCAACAAACCTTTGCCCTCATAGCACGAAGAGATCCATCAGAATCTGGTACATTGTCAAGACATGCAAGAGTAACCTTCAAAAGGTCTGGTACACATGCTTGAACATGAGGAGATACATTTTGAAATGCTTCAGCATTCACATCCAACACTCGAGGATCCAGTGGAAGGAAGGGAAGTTTGGCAACTTCCTTCAAAGCATCAAGATGATGTCCCAGTCTTGCCAACTTGTGAACAGACAATACTGCTTCAAGTTGTCTCAGCACAGTTTCTTGCTCTAAAACCCGCTCTCTTTCTTGAAGGCTGAAACCATAAGTGATATATTTAATGCAAGGCATACAGAGTACACAAAAAAGAACACTATACCATGCAAAAAATTCTAAATTCACTGATTACCATAAATAAAAATTCAATGTTGTGGTTGAGAATCCACAAAAATTGTGATCAAATAAAAATGGACATGCATGGTCTGTAACTTTAGATCAGAAAAACCAAGTTAATTAAAGTATAATCTTCTCGTTCTTAAATATCGTCCGTTATTTCCTTATGCAAAGGTAAATAAGTTATAACAAATTCTGATAATGTTAGTTGCAGTATTGTAAAAGAAAAAGAATTAATAATTCATTTTAAAAATTATGTAGTTTGTTTGGTTTCCGAACAATCCCTTCTGCAAACTGCTAGATAACCTTTCGAATTAGGAGTTCATTGCCTCCAATGAATAATCATAAATACAAAACTGAAGGCAATTAAATGATACACAACTATCATCACCAAATGAAAAGAAATGATTATACCAAGAAATTCACCAATGATGATACTGTACTAGGTAGTAAGGTTAGTTCTGAGAAATATTTAAAACTAGGGGGTATGCCATAACCCATCTAAATACTTTTTCCTGGTTTATAAAACTGAGAAAACTTGGGGGCGGGGGGAATGTAAACTACCAGGTTATTCAAAAACAAGAAAAGGATATTCATCCCATTGAATTACACTTCTATCTTTTATTAATACAAATAGTTCAAAAATCTTAATGCAAATGTTTTCTAGTATACCCAGAAGTTCCTTAAAGGAAGAATACTTCTTTTGGAAACCATTTTAAATGTGCTTCAATATCAGCAACATCTGACTAGCTAAGCACCATGCCAATCATGATTTGAATTATGAAAAGAAAGCTCACAGGAAGCAGTCAAAGTTGCAGACTAACCTGACTTCAGGATAATACTTGAACAACTCCAAAATCTCATTTCCAGAATGAATAAGACCTGATGTCTGGCTCTCACCATCCAGTCTACAACGTGAAAGGGCACAAATTGCTTCCGACAGGCACTTATTAATGGTATCTAGTGCCATAGAAAAGGCTCCAACTCTCTTGTGAATTTCTATAGACTGCATATCACAATAAAATTATACTAATAAACAAAAAGAAAATTCACAAGATAAATGCTGACAAACATAGTGAAAAATAAGAAATATATATTACAACAAGAATAACTAAAGACCATTAGATGTACCAAACATTTACATGCAAAAGCAAACATGTGTGCATAGATGTCGAGAAAGCAATAGGCCAAGACTACAGCCAATGTTTTCCAAAGAACAGCATCTGACAGCCCAACTTTTGTTCAAGAGCCAATTAAAAAGTTGAAGACAACAATTATACAAAAAGCTGAGAAATATTGTCCTTCCAAAGGATAGCAGTCACATTCCTAGGAATAAAGATTTCACTGCCCAAAGATGTAAAGTTGAAACTAGAAATTAAATAACATGCAGATTAATGTGTCCAGATGGAAAAACTAGGGTGAGAAAATGACACATGCCTTGTCATAGAGTCCTGCTTCCTGACACTGGCGAGCAGTTTCAAGGAGAAATTGATGCCTTGCTTTGAAATCGGTCAAAAATCTTGCTAATTCACCTTCATCACCAGCACCTCTTGGACCAAGTAAAAGATGAATTCCACCATCTCGTAATAACAGCTCAGTAAGAAGTTGCTTCAGCATTACACTTTTCTGCCTTAGCTGATTTGCACTGGCTTTCCCGGTCCACGACACCTCTCCACCACCTACTGCAGCAGCAGCTTGTACATAATATTCCAATGCCAGTGGGATATCACCATGCCTTAAATATCCAGATCCGTGCTGCCTAATAATGCTAGAGACCTCTGCATAAGGATCCATTACTCCTAATTTTTGTCCAGCGCCAGTGCTTTCAGACAGAACTCCATGATCTGCCAGTGCAATTGATATGTGGACAGCATCAATATCACACCCTTCATCAGTAGGTTCCTTCGCCAGATACAAGGCCGCTGGTAATAACTGGATGCTTAAAAGCAACACATAAGGGTATACCAATGGGTCCTTCCCACTTTTGGTATAATATGATGGCTCAAATTTATTGAGGTAAACCTGTAAGTCTTCCAAACTGTATGGCAATGAACCTTCATGTAGGTTTACAGGTGAGGTTCCATTAGGGACATCTCGCACAGCTGACAATGTAAACCACAAAAAATCTTCTATTGTAGTGAAAAGTGTTGGCAGATCTCTTAGGAGGCGGTCAATCAGCCTGCGAAAACCAGATACTATGGCATAGAGTAATAACTTTTTCTTGTCATATGCAGCTCGACCCATCCGATCCCCCATTCTTAACATTTTTTCACACTCATCTGAAGCAGCAGCTGCAATTGCAGTGGACACCATGCCTCCAGTATTAATCCACTCACTAAGCTGTAGAAAAGGAAGGTTTAGTGGGGCTGATTATTAAGACTTATACATTTTTAGGACTTAGATATAGAACAATCATTTACCAGAGGTGCAAATTGATGTGAGACACGGGATGATTGGGCAACATTTCTTGCTTCATCATAATATCCAGTCCTTAGGCAGAAATAAATCTGTTAAGCATGAAATCATGATTTAGGATGAAAGAATGTAAGAGTCAAAGTGACAGGTAATAATACATCCAATGAATGTTACCACCCTGTTGATCAGCCAACTTTTGAATGCATAACCATGGGTGTATATACGCAATATATAACATGGTTGTTTGTGCACCATTCGTCCTTATATAATGGTCTTCTAAGTTACAAATTTACAAGTAACAAAGGATGAAACCCAAAACAGCCCGCCACACGTGGAATTAGCACAAGCCCAAATGGTCACATTTTCTTAACAAAGCAAACTAGTAATGAGCAACAAATACAAACAATTGAAATCTTACAACACACTACTCATTTTGTTTTCCCAATCTCAGAGGAGCAAAAGTAGTTTATTAACTTATGTAAGGTGGCCTTGAGGCCCATTCTCAGCAGTTTTTAATTGATTCAAGATCACAAAGATACTCCTATTTCACAGGAAGAATCAAGTGAAACAAACTGAAGAATCTCATGAACAGTAAAATCCACGCTAACCAATTTCACTTGTAACATGCAAAGCTCTTTGTAGAATTTTGTGTATAATGAAGGTGATTCGTTAACAGCTTTAGGCAAGACCATTTAGGCAACCATATGCAGTGATTTTCAAGATTTGCGTTCAGCTGTGTTTCCAAGCAGCACCCATAATTTAAAACAGTTATTGTTGGAAATCACACCAAAAACTCAGAATAAGGGTAATGCTAACAAAGTTCTCTGCTCATTCTTGATTTTTGAACGGTTAAAAACTAAACAATAATCTGAAACAACATACTTGTTGCCAGGTGGTATCCACTGGAGGCTGTCTACGAATATCACCTGCATCAAAATCAAGAACTCCATAATCCCTTAAACGAACCTGCACAAAAAGAAAAAAGAAAATATTATAAAATCTTGGAAGAAGGCCGTAACTTGTAAGACAAGTCAAATAGTAAAAGTCAGACAAACCCGAAGAAATGCGCGAACTCTTTGTAAATTTCCAACTGCTCCGCCAAGGGATGCCTGACATAAGATCACAACAAACAGGAAAAAATTAATGAAGAGCAGAAGCAATAAGGCATCAAGGACAAGACTTTAACGAGTTGAGAAACGAAAACTGATTTATGGCAAATATCAATTTCAAGATTGATGTAAAAAATTATCCAAACTTCTAATACCTGTGCAAGATGACTTTGTATTGTATCCATCATATATTTTTCATGCCCCCATTCTAGATGGCGCCGTGCACCAAATACTAGAGATATTTTTCTTGGAAAGTTCCACTGCACACTTGAGTTTTCACCCAGCAGTGTCTGTCAATCACATTAACATTGTCAGATTTTCCTAATGACAGAAACTCAAAAGGAAACAAACAAGTTCTGAACTCGATGACCTCAGAAGAAGCTCAGGAAAATGTTTTAGGTTTACCTGAATAAGGTGCCATATCTTCTGCATGTTAACCGATTTTCCAGCAGATGTTTCAAGCCCCAAACTTTCATAGACAACTTTGAAAGCTGTTGCAGGCTAGAAGAATAAACAGCAGATAATAAACATACAGAAATTGAAACCCTTTGCTTCTTTAATGGATCAATGTGGTAGAGAAACAAAGGCACAACAGCCCAAAGATTCAGTTTGCTTCTAATTTGGAGTCCCCATTACAAAATTCTTGGGCATTTCAAGATGGTAAAGTTTGTTGTACAAAGGAGCTCTTATAGATTTTTCAACTTCTGCATAGTACATATAAATCTTTTCAGTGGCCACAACATTTTTTTAGATCCTTCAAATTCAATACCCTTTATGTAAACATCAACACGCATTTCTAACCACTTCATAACTGCTTTTTGCTCGATTACTAATGTCTTTCAAGTCAGTACATATGTGTTTAAATCAGCTAGCTAACAAGAACATGGTGCAGGAAGAAGTTTAAGCAACGAAGAAACAGTTCAGATGAAGATTTATCTTACTAAAGCCAATTAAAATATAAATCTTTCACACACGGTGAGGGAAGAAGTATGGAAAAATAACAAACAACCACCCTTACTTTAAATATTAAGCCACGCTCTCTTGCATTGTTAAGATTCTTCACAACAGCAGCATAGGCTGAGGCCTTTTTCTCCACTATGGGCTTGTTTGCTATAGGTATGAGCTTCATGTCTGATCTGCCAGAGGAAACTTGAGAACTGGAAGTTATAGACATCAATTGACCTGGATGTGTAGGACCAGAGCTATCAACTAAGTTAGTTCTAGGCAAAGTTGATATCCGATTCAAGCTCTGAAGAAAGTCACGTTTTTCCTTTTGCCAATCTTCCTGCAATATATAGCATTATTATTATAAAGTCCTCATTGTAGATTCTTCGAATAATAATATCCTTTAATTGCCTAAATTTATTAGCACAATGTTAATAGCAGAACTTCCATAAAAAAGCATTAGGAAAGATTGAAAACAAAATACAAGAAAAGCATTAGGAGCGATTGAAAACAAGATACAAGTAAGAAAACTAACGAATTCTCTCTATTAAATTAAGTTTATGGAAAGGCTTACAAATTTTTTAAATTTTAATTAATTTCTCAATACTAGCTAGAACTATTAAAAAATTAATAAAATGCATAATCCAATTTGTTTCAAATATAACCAAGACCTCAGGTCCGTTGGTTGATGTAGAGGGCCAGATAAGCTAACCTATCACAGTATTTTACATGTAAGAAAAATCAATTTAAATATATTTTAAAATTAAAATTTCTTCTTGTTATTTCTGGAGTTTAAAACAATAGAATTGCAATCGAAATATTGGTGATAACTAAGATCGTATGTATTGCAATATGGAAAAAAGTTGAGGTCTCATCAAAGAGAAATGAGGGGGAGCCATGGTAAGGTCAGTTAGCTGACCCTCCATGTCAAAAAACCTAGCAATTGAGGTTAACAGAGCTAATGTTTGGATATATTTGAAACAAACTGAAATTTTAGGTATTTAATTGATCTTTATTGTAAGTTTTGGCAAGCATTGAAAATTTGAGTAAAGTTATAAATTTAAAATATAATTTACTCTTTCTTCAATGGCACTAGAAAAATCAATTAAAGAAAGAGGGCTAAAGAAGGGAAATGCAATATGTAGGAGGATTGAAATTAGATATTTCCAAACAAACTCCAACGATATCTTGGTAAGCCAATAATTTTGACAACTTGTATGTTCATACTTTAAAAGGGGGGAAACTAGTCTTTGCAAAAAGAAAAACAGATATCCAAGATAAAATGTTTGTAGACGACAAAAATCAAGTAATAAATGGGCTGAAATCAGATTACTTGCTCGTAAAACAAACCCATAACACTTTTTTACCCATATTTCTATATCAAAAAGAGTACGAGGGAACAATAGCAAACAAAGGTTAGGTTGGATGGATAAGATTAGTCTATCGTAATTCTAGAACAAGCGTCATTTTTTTTTCCTTAATTCAATTCCACAACAATCAATAAAAACGTAAACCAAACCAAAAATCAAGAAGCAAAAATAAGGCAATTCACCAAAATGCCTATCTAAAATTGGCTACAGTTGAAACATAAGTCTTCTAAATGATCTGCATGAAAAATTCTGATAATGCCAACTTTTGGACAACAAATAAATCCTTCACCCAATGGACTATAGCGTACTACCACTTAAACATTTATGGATGTACTAATGCCAAAATAGTAGGAAAATTGAATAATTGCATGTTATACGTCAAGTAAACTGAAGAGATGAAGTTGCATAAGGATAAGTTGTAAAGAGACCCACATCTCTTCGGGAACATACAAAAAGACGAGTAATGCATGCTAAAGGAGCAGCCCATTGCTCCATTGTTTATATCCATGAAGTCCAAATTCCATAAGGAAATGAAAACTATAACAAATCAAACATTGAATCAGCACGAACCTCCAAAACCTTCATCATATAATCATTAAAACTTCTAAGATTATCCTTTTGAGCTTCCTGTATGGCAGAAACCATGGCCATTTCATGAACCTGTACCAAAAAGGTTGAAAGAAAAAGAGAATTAATTCATGCTCATTGAGCATCAAGACAACATCTAAAAAGTAAGACGAAATACACTAGGAGAACAGTTATCACTACTCAATAGAGTGATCCTATGTGATATAGAAGCAGTGGAGACAGTCATACATACTATAACCATGCATAGAACAGGAAACTATACATGATCGAAGACAAAATATAACTTATTACAAAATCAATTTCTCACTTGTGCAAATAATTAACTAAGAAAATTAAAATAGAGAATCGCATGCAAAAAGCAAGAGCTAGACACAAAACAGAAACATGAAGAATTGACCATAAATATTTCATGAAATAGGAGAATTGAAAGATTTTCTAATTCCGAAACATTATGGCTTGCCTAATGCAAGACCAGGGCCACACTTCCTGGGTGAAATCTCTCATGTTCTTTATCCTTCTTTTCTAAGCGCTATTGGACCAAAACTTATAAGCTGGTAGATACAGAGTCGTATTCACAAGTTTCAATAACTTTATAACACTTGGTTGGTTTAAACATCAAAAAGTTTGATGACTAATCAATGTGAACAACGCAAAATACTCAAGCCTGTGATGGAAGACAATCCACAACTCAAATATTAGACTCAAAGAAATACACTAGGTTTAGGGTAAGTTAAGTCACATGCAAGTCTATAATTAAGAGTTCAAAACTACCTGTTGTAGATATTCTTCAATGCTTGTAGCCTCAGTTGAGAACACATCCTCAAATGTTGTCTTCGAAGAGGAAAAGAAACCAACAAATAAGAAAAGGAAAGTTGAAAGGAAATTTGCACTAATCCACCACAGAAATCAACTAGATCGAACAAGAATATTTACCTTCAACTCAAAAGACTTAAGATCTTGAGCAAGTTGCTCAGCATTTATTCCTTCACGTGCAAGAAGCCTGTGAAAGAGTGAAACATTAAGAAAATAATATGCCCTTCATATATTTACTTGGTAGGGTAGATGGAATGCAAAGCAAAATAAAGTGGAAAATTTAACTCTATCCTCCTGAAAGTGTATAAGAAATTCTCTCATGGTTTCTGGGGAAATAATGCGTAGCTTAATGGGTGATAATCCCAAGTGTTAGAAAATCACCTTGTAGCCGCAATAGACTGAGAAGGGGCCTCATTCCTTAGGGTTTTGGCCTTGAGCTTCTTTGATAGGGCTTCTAACTGATCTAAGTTTCTCTGAACAAGAACAAAAACAAAAATGAAACCATAATGGCTAGTATGGAACAAAGGCGTTCCGAACACCATCCATTAACGAGGTTACAAATGCTCTTTTAAAAAGAGAATGGGATCAACATTGATAAGCCAATTTTAGTCTTCCAACAACTAGAACAGGAAGAAGCAATGAAATTGGGAGCACCATTGTTACGTAAAGACAAACTATAAGACTGGTTTCGAGTTATTTGGCAGACATGAGAAATAGCTTGAAAACATTCAGATATACTTTGTGAAGAAACGAACAGACAACGGAAAAGAGAAATGGAGAGAGACCTGAAGAGGAGGAAACTGAGAAGAAGGAGCAGCTTGCTCCAGAAGCTTGGTCGAAGAGTGAAGGAGATCGGTCCACCCGCTCATGTCTTGTTCACTCACCATTCTTCTTCTGTTTTTTTAATTCTCTCTCTCTCTCTCACTCTCCCTGATTGTAATTCAAAACCCTAATCCTTTTTGTTTCTCGGATTATTTAGAGAGGGCTTGGAGGGCCTTCAAGGAAGAGAGAAAACAGAGGGTTATTAGGAGTGTGTTTATTGCAAAGGCCGACAGGAAACATATCCCGCAAACGGACGAGCAACTCTCATATACTTGCGCATTTAGAAAAAACAAGGACAAAAGACTCTCGTATACTTTGATACGGCTCATTTCCTCTGGCACCACTCGAAGGGGTAACATGAATTTCTTTTGAAAGCACTTCTTGAAACTCAGATTAAAAAATAGGCTTATTTATGAATGCAAAATCACAAAAATCATTAGATGGATGCCTAAGTTGTACCTTTCGAAGCTGCATTGGTTTTAGTCTAATTAAGGATGATAATATGTATTTTAGATTTAAATTTAAATTAACAATTAATAATCTAAATTTTGATTTAATTTAAATATTTGAATTCAATTTCTTTATTACACTGATTTTTATT
>JANSVA010000004.1:31908744-31921400 GCA_025504915.1 Erythroxylum reticulatum
GACATGGGTGGCTGGCCATTAATAGAAAAGAGTAGTGAAAGTGAGAGACCTAAAAAATAAAAGAGAAGGAAGGGTGACTGACGACCAAGAAGAAGGAGAAAAAGGAAGCTGTCATTTTGATGAGTTTTGGAGCATGATTTGAAGAGAGCTTAATCAAGACTGTTCTTCAATTGTCCAAAAGATTAAAAGAAAGTTTAAGTTTTCCTAACCAAAATTTCTAGTTTTGTGGGTTTTGCATGGAATGGATTTGTGTAAGATTAATGATGATTTTAACTTTCTGTGGAGTAGATAATAAGTTTGGAAGAATTTATGGGTTTAAAAATAAGAAAATCAATCAAGAAATTAAGCTTGAGAGAATCTGCCATGCTTAGGTTTTTAGTGTGGTATGATCCAAAAGTCAATTTTGGTTGAATGCAATGTGAGAGATAGTTGTGTTTAGTGAAATTTTGTCATAGGTTTACAGACCTCTAAATTGGGTGATTCCAATTGGAGTTAAAACCTAAGACATATTACTAAAAATTTTTAGAAGAGACATAGATCTAATTCTAGATGAATGATATTGAAAATTGAGATTAATTATAGTAATCTGATACTGTCAATGTGTTGAAGCGACTTGTGATATTTACTACATGTTTTATGATTTAGAAGTTGAAATGTCATGATTTTTGATTATGTGGAAACTAGAGACATGAGGGAACAAATGTATCCTTCAAAACCTAATTCAAACGTTTGATATGTGAAAATTAAGGAACAAGTGGAGGTATAGATTCTGGACATAGGCCATAACCGTTACTCATCATGCATGATTGTGATGTGGTGAATTTAATTGGGTGAGATTATGTTTTGAAGAAATTAGTAAGTTAGAATGGGTAAAATATGATATTTAAGTGACTTTTGAAGTTATATTTGGAATCAGAGACCAATAGCTTAGCTTACAAAAGTAAGTAGAAATACGATTAGCATATGTGTTACGCGATTAAATACTAATCTCAAATTTGGTTAAACTAAAGTATAATATTAATGTCTTATTTCTAATCTAGAAATAAATGCCTAAACAAAATGCATTTTTGTGTAAGTAAAGGAGAGGCACCGAATGCGTAAGTGTGCTTAGAGATAGGTTTGTAAAGCAATGAGTGTATTTTAATTATTTTATATGACTAAATTCTTTGCAAAAGAATTGATGACATGTGAATGTCCTTTAAATCGATTTTATGCAAATGGTTTCTATTTATGGAGACTAGCAAGTTATGAGCATACTTTAAATTGAGTTTATGTAAATGGTTTTCATTTGATCATGAAATGAATATTTATGTTGAGTTTTATACAAATGATAATTTTCAAGTAAATATTGCTAGCATAAGTGTATGCTTTGGCAATATATGAGTTTTAATTTGAAAGTTAAAATCTATATGATTGGGAGTTACATTGAAATAATTCAATTATAAATCCTAATTTACATGATTGGGAGTTACATTGAAATAATTCAATTATGAATCCTTAAATACTTGATTTAGAAAATAAGATGAGTCATAAATATAAGAGTTGCTTTTGCCTATAGTACACCACTAGGCTTTATACATGTTATTATACTAGTATATTTGTGGTATTTAACCTATTACGGGTAAACGATGTAGAACCACCTTCGTAATATAGAACCAACTCTATAAATAGTGGTTAACCAGTCACGGCTAAGAGATGTAGAACCAACTTCGTGACTTGTTATAGGTAAGCTATGTAGAACTAGCTCCGTAACTATTGGTCTATAGTGGTTAACTTGTTGTGGGTAAGCGATGTAAAACTAGCTCCGTAACTAATGGTTAACTGATCATGGATAAGCGATGTAGAACCAGCTTCATGACCTTAGGCCTAGTGTACCATATGGTAAAGAAACTTGTGTTAGGCTACGTTGAATAAGAAAAGTCATGAAATAATAATGTTGCCACTATTTTTTTAAAAGTAATTTGAGAGGCACCCTACCAATTCTAGTGGTTAGCTTATTTTTAGTATAAAAGTTTTCACAAAACTTATTGCCACCACTGTTTATTGGTTAAGCAAAAAGGAAACTTTTATATGATGAGTTTATTTTAGAAAAAGCCTTTCGAAATAGTATTTCAAAAAATTGAAATTGTGTTTTACAAAATGCTATTTAAGTGCCCATTGTTATGATGCATGAATGAATTATTATGATAAGTATTTTACCATGAGCTGTACTACTATATGGGAATATTTCAATTATGTTGTTATTAAAATTTTAAATTTTTAGTAAACTGATTAACACTCACTGAGCTAGTTTAGCTCACCCTTATTTTTATGTTTTTAAACATATCACCCCAGGCATGCATATAGGTGTTGCATTAATTAGGACTCCACTGCAAGATTAGTTGTATCGTTGGGTGCTGCTATGTATGTATAATTGACATAGTTACTTATATATATGTTGTAAAGTATTTTTAGAAAAGGGTTTAAAAGTGTGATCTTGTAAACATCTTTGGGATAATGAATCTCTTTTACTTAATGAACTATAAGGGCTTTGATCCTCAATGATGTTTTTAAAATGCAGAGACTTATCTATTTGTGGTTATTTGAGATGTGGACCTAAGGTCCCATTCTAGAAGTCGAGATGTTATATGAAACATTATAAGAGTTTTAAATTATGTTATGCAGGTTTTTGAAAATTTTGGAAAGGTCAAAATAGAGACATTGTGTTGTCGAAATTTTTAGTAAAATGATTGAAAAAATTTCCAACTACTTTCCACATTTTTTACTTTTAAAGTATGGAAGGTTTTTAATAGTTGAACTGCTTGGCTTTGCGGGAACCCTTCAGTTTTGTTAGATATCATTAGAGGGCTACCGTGAGGTTACTGAGAGGACTCCATTCAGGTTTTAAAAGGGGAACTCAGGGATGGGTCCTTTCATTATAGATTTTTAGAATAATAACCATCTTCATTATAACCATTTCCACTGCTTTAAATCCCAACCAGAAATTTGTCGCATTCAAACCCACTATGTCTATTCTAGGCACATCCCTTCTTATTTGTTCTCTCTGTAACGTATTCTTTATCATCAATTACATATATCTTGTCTTTAATTGAATCATCTACATATTCACTCATCTATATAATAATGAAATATTCATAATCTTTTTCTATATATACCAACCTTTCATCATTCATACTCACATTCAGTTGTATATTTGTTTCCAATTTAATGCAAATATTACAATCAAATTCTTCACCATTTGTTGCAGGATGCTTATAACAATGCTTATAGTAGACTTTAAGATTGTGGTAGTTCAATTCTTCCATACGGTTGATTATTGCCAACATATCCTTATGATAGTGTAAGCTTAACTTCATAAGCATCTCATCGACTTAATAGCAAATTCGTAAAACATAGATACTACTCTATTTCTTTTATCTTCTAACACTCCTTTTAAACTAGTATGTTAAGTTCATCAACACCTATATCCTTTTTCCATTCAAATCTTGCCCCTAACATATTCATTGTTTTCATGTCTTTTCAATACCCCACTATACTAGAATTCAAAATTTACCAATATCTTCACTACAAATAACTATATAATTAGTTTTCAACAAAATACATTAATGATACTAATATGGAAGAATGAACTAAATAGGTACAAGGGGTAGAAATAGAACAAAAAAACAGATAAGACATGCTTTCAAAAATTTAATCATACATTTACAAAGCAACTAATGGAAGATTTTAAAATTGTAACTTGTGAAACTAGCTGTATAAGAAATGTGAGTGTGGGGCAAACTAATTTTAAGGGTGCTACGCTGCAAAAATAATATATTAGTGAACCAGTTTCTAAAGAAAACATTCCATTTACCCAAAAGGAATAGAAAGAGGCATAAGCTTGAAGAGTAGACATTAGACTAAAAACTTTTTTGTTTTTTCTCTTACATATTACATGGACAATCAAACCTATAAATAACTGACATCTTTTAAAGTGTAATTAAGCTAAGCCATTAAGTAATGGAAAAGAACAAAGGACCGAAGTTGTTTTATGTGAACCTAAATAGTTTATACAGCTTGATTATAATTTTTATAGAGCTTCCTTAGCAAAAGAGGAAGGATGATTGTTTTACTTTGAATTTTTTATGTTTCTTTGTTCCTTCCAAAAAGGAAAGTGAAAATGCAGTATACAACTATGTCTATATAAGGCCTAGGGAGGTGTCTGCCATCGTTGGACTAACTTTTTCTCACTATTTTCCTCAAAGAAAAAGTTTCTCATAAACATAATTTACTTACTATTTATCCAAAAACTATCTAAATTAATGCAATTCTTATAAATTATAAATGCATTAGGTATCAGAGACACCAACATATTCTACAATTGACATTTCATATGTCACTTATCCCCGATAACAACTTGTAAAATGTAGGCTCCTATTTAAAAGTAAATATGTGATATCCAAAAGTATAATATACAAAATTTTAGAACAAGCTTAAGACACAATGATTTGTGTTCTTCCATTTTCATTTGTTTTTAAGGTCAGTTTCACCATAATACAAACGTCACCTTACCAAAAGTGATTCCTTTCTAAAAGTGATTCCTATATTAATCTCACAATTATCTTAACAGGCCACAAGATAAAAAAAATGGAAGAAAAAAAGAATTTAGAAAGACTCAAGAGTTTGTTCCACTATCTATTAGCAAAGAAAATTGAAAGTGAAGGTTTTATCACACCTAAAGTCACTCATATAATGAATTATAAGAACATAAGGGTTTATATAAAAAATTAAATGGAAAATTATAAATATAGAAACAAAAATAGATGAATCACAGAAAAAAAACTTGAAATCGAACAAAATGAGGTCACTGAACAATCAAAGACAAACTATGCTTGATGTTTAATATGCAATTATTGGAATGAAGAAGTGTAATTAGCTTACTCCAAAATGTTTGTTAAATTGCAAATACTAAAATAAGGAGAGAGTTTGATGAGAGACAAAGTGGCATCACAGAAGAAGAGAGACAAGAAGGGAATGTTTATTGAGAGAAAAATCTTAATACTAGAGATAGTATAATCAGTGTAGGTAGACGGGACAATTAGTGTAGGCAGATGAGAAAAGATGGGGAAAAAAAGATTAGGTTAGATTTGTTATTTTTGTTTTCTTTAATATTAATTAAATTAATATTTAACATGAAAAATTAATTCCACTTGGCATCGATATTAACACAGAGTCTTGTAGTGAGCTATTTTTTTAAAAAATTAAAGTTATAATATTTTATTCCGTCTTTTTAAAGTTCGGTATAATTGTAAATTTCTATCAATTTTATTTTTTTTGTTAATTAACTCTTTTCAATATGAGTAATGATGTGTGAATTTAATAAATTAATAAATCAATATGTTGAACATATTCTACCTTTGTAATTTGCATAATTCCTTAATTGTAACTAACTATAAAGCGTGCTCTTAATAGAGATGGTAATTGAATATTGAAATTGGTTTAGTGGAGTCGTCACTTATCTAAATAAAGGAAGATATGAAAATCTAAAAGAAAGGAATTAAAAAGGTCCCAAATAAGATAAAAATAAGTTTGATTATCGATTCGTAAAATAAAAAAAAGTGTTAGCAATCCTATTTTACCTACTTATCTAATAGACTTCTTGAAATGAATCAAAACATAGTGTAAGAAACAATAATGGTATCTTAATGATATATCATATATCATATATCGTTTGTATACCACTATTTCTATAACATATAAAAAGGCTTACTTACATAGATGTAAGAGGCCTAAAAGCTATTTATAATAACACAATTAGGTATCTCTATTGTAAATCTAATAAGTATACAACCTATATTGATAAAGTATCATTTTCTTTAATAGACTTTAGTTCATCTCATTAGATATTTTATTCAACTACTTTATTATCATTATATATGATCAAATTTAAGTTTCTCATTTTAAAATTTTGATAATTAATAATGTGTAATCAAAATTCCAATAATTTACGATAAAAAAATGTTGGGGCAACCAAAGGAATTTGTCATTATAACCACATTTACAAGTCTTCATCAATCCAAAAGTTCACTTTTTGCCTTTGATTCACATCTAGTTAATAACAAGCTAAAGCACAACATTTAGGCCATTTTTAGATGTTGCTTATTTGAAATAGAAACATCCTATATGCTGACCATCTAAAAGCAACCAAACATAACATTTATTGACAATTGTTCAACTAAGTGGAAGATAAAATAGGCTGAGAATTATGCTTCAAATTTGTAACTCTCAAAATATTGTACTTTATGTTAATGAGCAAAGCACGTCTAATAGAGACTCGGTATCTAGAATGATAAAAGATGCAAGCATTAAATCTTTTATCCTTAACTATACCCTAATTCCTAGAAAAGAAGACGTGGTGGATCAACAAGGAAATTGCTTTATAGAGTAGAATCAGAGGTGAGATGGCACAATTTGGTATAGGTGAAATATGCACAACCATGTGCATCTTGCACATTGTGGTTAGAAGTGACGGGAAAAGTCCCCACAACTAATAGACTAACACAATTCCTAGTTGATGCTATCAATATTATATAAATCAAGAATCAATTAAACATCTACTCTTCAGATGCCATTATTCAAATAGGGCATGGAAAGAGATGAAACAAAAATGTAAAATAGATAATCCTCTAAAACCATGAAAAGATATCATAGATGAAAACATTAGAATGCAATATAGAATGAGAGAAAGAAAATGGATATGCAAAATTGTACTCTCTTACTTGGTATTGTTTTTATGGGACGAGAGAAATAATCGGGCATTTAGGGATATGGTTAGAAGCATTAAGAGACTCATTGAGGACCTCATATGGCAAATAAGACTATATTTGTTAGTCTATACGAGTAAGGCTTCTCTCAGTAATTTGGCGATGGACATATGGGTATTGTATAATTTACATATGCATTCTCTAAACTAAGCGTAATAGGAAGAAAATAAGCTCATTAATGCAAAAAGTATATATATGCATTCTCTAAGCTAAGCGTAATAGGAAGAAAATATTACATGCGCCTTTGCAATGTTTTTGGATGCCTTTTATGGAAAATAAATTCATTTTAATTATTAAAAAACTTTTAGATACTAAGATTCACCATTCATCTAAGTAAAGGAAAAATAGGAAAACTTAGTAGAGGAAAGAAACTAAAAGTTTATGCACTAATAGTATAAAGGATCAATTATAATCTTCAGAAAATGGCTAACATATAGAACTTTCGACTCACTTTAACTTCTTTACTTTCGAATTGTACCTAAAATCACATATGAGTCAAAGTGAGTATCTTATGCAATTTTATTTCAATAATCACTAAGTGTTATGGAATAATTTCATAATCAATTAAGCACCTATCACCTTATTGACCACTTCTTTTATGTGAGGGTTTAAACTTTTTTATCTTTCCCTCATCGCCTTAGTTCCTTCCTCGAGATTAACTGTATACATTACCACATCATAAACTAATCCTATAATGGATTTATAACTTTCAATCAAAGAAACTGTTTGATTGTCCTCCTAACTTCACTTGTTTGGCAGTATATCCTTGAGAAACTTTGGGTACTTAGGTATGAGTTTGAAAACCTCCATAAAGTACAAGTTGATTTGTAATGTCTTTAGCTTTTCTACAAATTTTGGTAATTTTGCATCTAATTTATTCTTTTGTAGCCTTTGTGGAAATGGAATCTTCAGTGTATATAGGGGAGGAGGAACATAGGTATATGGTTCTTCTAACTCTTTCTCACTCTTAAGTGTGATGGGTTTTAGTTGCTTCTTTGGATTTGCTTACATATTGCTCGGGAGACTCCACACACTTTGTGTAGACAATGCATTGGCTAAGTAGCCCTCTTGAACCTCGAGATTACGAATAGAAGCTGTATGATTCTTTGCTATTTGGTCAAAATTTTCTTCCATCCTTTTCTGGGTCTCATCTTGGCTTGTGAACTTATAATTTAACATATCTGTTAACTTGTCCATATCATATTCCAATAAACTGAGCTTGTCTTGTTAAAATTATAGTGGGTCTTGATTTATCATTTGATTTCGTATATTGTTAGACCAAGGGAAATTCAATTGTTTCTTCTATCTAGGATTATAAGTGTTCGATTAGGGATTATTACCCCCCGACCATATTATGCTCCCATAAAGTTGAGTTGTTCCATGCTATTTTTTTTTATTAGCAAGAAATCAGCTATGATATGACTCTCTTGTCCACATAACTCACATCCGTGTTAAATTGCTTTGAATGGGCTAGAAGATGTGACTTTCAGGCTACTCAATTGTTTGGTTAGGTTTGCAACCTCAACTTATAAGCCTGTCATTAAATTTACAATTAGCACTTCCTTTTGATCTCAAAAGGTTGACTCCTGTCAACTTCTTTCCGATGTCCAAAGAAAGCTATTATTTACCATCTCTTTAAACAAATTATATGCCTCCTTAACTATTTTTCTCATTAATGAGCTAGCCATTGTTGCATTAATGGTGCCTTGCATGGGCATATTCAATCTATTATAGAACGTTTGCAAGAGAAACTCCTTTGGCAAATTATAATGTGGACAACTTCTCTACAATTTGATAAATCACTTTTATGCTTCATATAAAGACTCAATGAGCCTTGTAGTCTTTGTCAAGGGGAAGTACTTATCCAAAAAGGCTTGCACTAGCTGCTTTTATGTTGTTACGACACCTTGGCTCCATCCTTAAGTGTAAAAGGAAATAGTATCATCATGGTTGCATCTTTTGACAACCTATTATACCTGAATGTATCACAAATCTCGAAGTAATTGACAAAATGAGCATTAGGATCCTCATTGCCAATCCATAAAATTGTATATTGGACTACAACATGTTCAGTAGTGTTAGTTTGATTTTGATTGTATTTTTTTGCACTGGTGATCTTGTAATTTCTTATTGATTCGTATTAAACCCTAGCCTTATAAAGCCCATAAAGGTCTTTTATTGTTTTCTATTACTTCTTAGCGTTTAGCTTTTCAAATCTCTCTTTTTCACTTTGTGATGTCTAAAGTCAATCAATAATGGAAACTTAGGGGTTATTCTATCCTTGTTTTGTCTTCCCTTTATCTTATTAATTCAATTATGCTTGATCGTAGATAGCCTAATGTTTTGATTACCCTCTTTTGAGATCTAATCAAATAATCCTATCTAAAATAGATAACAATAGAATTGTAATCGCTCAATTCACAAAACTATTCATAACTATTTAATTGGATTTAAAGCAATCCTAAGGATAATTAACTCACAATTAATATCTCTCTTCAATTGTTTATTAATATGATATTCGCAGGTCTATTAAGCTACTAAGTCTCATTGAAAACCTTAACATATATAACTTGATTCAATCTCCGAATTTTTTTTATCAAGTATAAGTATAAAAAATGCCAAAAAGTATTAATATATATTGAATTGAACAAGAATAAAGTTTAATAAAACATCTCTTAAGTCCATTACTACGTAGACAAATATGGTGAAGTTGTTCCTTGAAAGATATTCTCTGCCTTAATAGTTGTCAGTATAAGAAGGGTGATATATAGAATAAAGTAAAAAGATGTTCAAACCCTTCATAAATATTAGGAAAGACTCAAGCAATTGCATGCAAGATAGACTTAACATAAGATCTATAAACAACTCATATTTCAATACTTTTATGAAGAATTAATACCAATGGAAAGAAGGATGATGGATTTAGTTAGTGAAGGTACTATAGTAAATAAAATTGCTCAACCTACTAAAGATTTAATCTCCAATATGGCTGCTAATTTGACTGTAAATAAGACTATTGCTCCTAACCATTGAATTGATTTGTGCCTATCATTTGAAGAGGAAACTTAATAGCATACCAATATGTATGGAGGAATTTCAAGTACATCATAAAGGAAATATGATCTTTAATCTATAATTATAACCCATGATAGAGGGATCACTCTAACCTCAATTATAGAGCAAAACCACCAAATATCTAAAATTTTTAGACTTAACTAGTGATTCCACCTCAAAGACAAGTATATTTTTAGAAGATATGGTTAAGGCACTCATTACTAACTCACAATAATTTTAATAAAATAAAAAATAAAAAATATAAATTTAAAAAATTAAATTAGTCAATTGACATCATTAGTCAGTAGATTGGATAATCAAGGTAAGTTAGAAAACATCCCATTATCAATCTGAAGTAAAATGTAAGTGAATCAACCTTTGAAGTGCAAAATAGTTAAAAAGAACATTAAAAGAAGCTAGGAATAACCTGAAGGAGACAAAAAGAAAAAGAAGAAGTAATAACTACCCAAAAATAATCCAATCACTCTAAGGTGGTTAATGGAAAGCAATTAAGAGCATTAGTGACTAATCCTCCCTTCCTTAAAAGAATTTTCAAATCCAAGAAAGATGAGGAGAAGGAAATTTTTGAGACCTTTCACAAGGTAGAAGTAAATATTCCTTTACTTTATGCAATAAAACAAGTACCTTACTATGAACATTTTTTCAAAGAATTATAAATCAATAAAGATAAATTGAAAGGTAACAAAAGGGAAACTGTGGAAAAGAATGTGTTGAAAGGTAACAAAAGGGAAACTGTGGAAAAGAATGTGTTAGCTATTTTCTAAAGAAAAATTTCCTCTACTCGCAAATACATAGGTATGTTCACTACCTTATGTATAATTGACAACTAGAACTTGAAAGCTATATGTGATTTAGGTGCTTTAATTAATGTCATACTTATATTTATTTATGAATCTTTAAATGTTAGTCCATTAAAAGAGATCGGTGTGTTCATCCAACTTATTAGTAGATCTATTATGTACCCCACGGGAGTTTTGGATCTTTTAATGGAAGTCAATAAATTGATTTTCTCTGTTAGCTTTTATGTGTTTAATATGAAAGAAAATTAATTCTCCTAACTTTATATTTAATTTGTTAGGGAGGCCATTTCTTAAGACATCTAAAATGGAGATTACCATGTAAAATGGTACATTCAAAATAGAATTTGATTAAGAAATCATTAAATGTAATATTATGATGCCATAAGATACCTTTGTAATTTTTCATCTATTTCTATTGTAGAAGTTGTTCATCGTTTAATGCAGGAATTGTTTAAGTTGGATGATGATGACAATCTAAAGGTCACACTTGGAAATAACCTCAAGATAAAAACTTACAAAATTTAAAGAAATCAACTTGGAATGTGCAAATTATGAGACATAAGGAACCATACTGCCTAGCCAAAGAGGTTAACGAGATTTGCTAATTAGGAAGCAATCTAATATTTTTCCTTCTATGCAAATTCCCTTTGTTTAGATTATGATTTTTGTCTTTTTCATAGCTTACATTACTTTATTTTATTTGGGGTAAAGATTATTCTTAATAGAGTCTAGGCACACTTGACTATGGCATTCCCACATCTTACTATAGGACTTCTTCTAACTTAAGAGCATACAAATGAACAAATTTAATAAAAAAATGTTAAATAAATAAAAAAACACTTCTTTCTTTCTTTCTTTCTAACCCTAACTTCTTTTTCACCTCTAGCTGCCATCACCCCCTTCATACACAACCAGGTCTTTCTTGATGGCCTTCTTGGCTTTCATACAATTCACTCCACCCTCACTACTAAGCTTATAAAAGGTGTATCAACCATGCTTAATTTTGTCAAAGGAAAGTCTTACTCTTATATTTTGTTTTTGTTAAAATTGTTGTGTATTAGTTTTGATACATTGTTATAAAATATGTGTGGGGGAAGGTGGTTTAGTAATTTGCTTTTGTTTTATACATGCTTGTGTGATTTTGGCTAAATTTGTATAAAAATTAAATTTTTTAAAGCTTACTTTACTTCTTATTTATTGAATTATCTTTTTATAAGTCTCATTTATTTTAAAATTTGTCTCTAAATGATTTGAGTTATCCTAAATCATTGATTTTGATTGAAATCAAATTGGAAGACAAGAATGAATGTTAAGTTCTCACTTAGTACACAGTGAGTAATTATTTTTTATGATTGATTGGGATAAAGGTGTATAAAGATCCAATACATGTTAACCAACATTGTGAGCTTTTAAGCCTATTGAGCAATCATTATTTATGCTCTATTTTTTAAAATGAGTGATTGTCACATAGTTTTATTTTTCTAGAGCTTTTTTTAATGTATGTTAAGACCAAATTATTAGACAAGATGTATTAAAATGATAAGGATGTTTAGCTTAACCATTTTGAATTCTTAAAAAGTCTCCTAGATTATATCTCAACTAATTAACCAATTTCACTTAACTTTTTTTTCTTGCATATGATACATAATATAAGCCATATTTATTATGTTATGTTGATTTCTCATAATTTTGAACCCTTTGTTGAAGGATTAGATGATCTTGTTTGCACGAGATTTAAAATATCATAATGAAAATTGTAGTGAAGTGATTCAAGTTGTATATTCTTAATTTTTTTCATATGTATGTGTGTGTGAGAGAGAGAGATTGAGAAAGAGAAAATAAAGGAAGAAGAGAGAAAAATAAAGGAAAAATAAAGGAAGAAGAGAGAAAAACAAAGGAAAAATAAAGGGGAAGAGATTAAAAAATGTATGATCATAATTAAGTGACTTGAATTAAGAGAATTGTAGAGCATTTTTAT
>JANSVA010000004.1:31946356-31960236 GCA_025504915.1 Erythroxylum reticulatum
GGTCAATTTCCTCCACTAATTGAATCTCCATCTGCTCAGAGTTGTAACAGAAAATGATTCTCCCATTGAAATGTGATATGTGATTTGAGAGGAACCTTCATTGTAACCTTAAAAAATTCAAGTTTTGAAGCAAAAATTGATCTTTAATTCTAGTCTCCAACAAACTTACCATAACGAGTTTCCTTTCTCTAATAAGCTTACTGATCAAAGACCTTTTCAGGGGATCATTAAGCCCCCTGGTGTTCCAAGAGGTACAATCTAGGGAAAAAGCCCTTTTGTTTTTACTCTTCCTTTTTTCTAGCAAATCTCCTCTTAGCTGCATCTGATTGTTAGCTAACTGCTTTACATCATCTAGCACAAATACTAGTTCTTTAGCTATTTTAGTATCCTATTCTGATGATAAGGTGACAGACTCCCCATTTACAATATTTTCCTTCAGATTTGGACCTATTTTTAGGCCTTGGTATTGGCAATCTGATCAGTGGAAGATTGATTAATCTGTTTCTCACCATTAACGAGAGGACTAGCATTCTGGTGCTCAATATTTGGAACCTCAGTCCTGTACCCTACACTTCTCCCTACTGTCACCTCCTTAAAACCATCTATTTCCTCATCATTTAAATCCCCTAAGCCTTCAAGATGCATTCCAAACCCTTTTGCACTCTTCTCAGTTTTGTCACTTGCTAGCAGTTCATCTTGATTTCTAGTTTGAAACAATTTCCCAATTGGTTGCCATTTTTTTAGTGGAATTAGGCTTCCATAGGTAGGATAAAGGAATAGATTTCTTCACAATATGCCCATTCTCTACTAAACTCAAAACAGACAAATTATCAAGAAAATGAGTTGATTTCAAAACCTTAATACACACGTTAATGTAGACAACTCTTTCCATATTTGCAGTTTGGGTGTCCATTATTAAAGACTTGCCTAGAGAATTTGCTAAATAGCTAAGACCCTCTACAGTCTATAATTATGTAGGTAAATTGTGAAAGTTTACCCACAGTGGAAATGCATCAATCCCTTTAATGTCTATTTCCAATCCAGGTCTCCACTTTTGTAAGAATAATCGTTAGTCCCCTATATGTTAAAGACCTGATTCAATGATCTCCTACAAAGCATTATCCTGTGCAAACTTGAATAAGAAAGTTCCATCTTCCCTAAGTAAGACTCTCTCCAACCCCTCATTATTCCAACATGTTTTAGCCCAGGCACTAACTACTGGGAACACTGGTCTCTTGCTCTAAAAGAAACCTATTAGAGCAAAGGACCAAACTTGAACACCAGCTTCAAGTATCTCCTTCGAAGGTCAGATGACCCCATCTTTAAAGACATCCTGGAAATGCTTCAGGCCTACCTTATTATGGTGAGTTGCCAGCTTCTCTCTCCAATCTCCCTTTAGTTTCAAGGCTTCCACATTCTCTTCAGCATTTACACAAACAGTTGGTGTTCTATCCAGCTTTGATGTTTTCTGACGTAAATTTTCTCTAGTTAAAATAAGGAAGTCTTCTTTGGAACCAAAAGACTCCTATTTCCATTATAACTACAACTAGGCCCTAGCAAGGCCTAACCCACAGAGGGAACACCGAGTAGAGAAGGTTCTTCGACAACTCCAAAGTATAAATAACATTAACGCGATAAAAGATTTCCAAAAGTTGAAAAATAAAGAGGGGAAAATAGCAAAAATGCTAGAGAGAAGGGAGAGTAATAAGTATCTATCATTCTAACAATTACAATTTACAATAAGAGTTGTACTAAAGAACCAACTAAAAGTGAAATATAAAATAAAAATATTTACAATTATATTGTACATATAGAATTTAACATATACATCAAATATAAGTGAAATTAAAATAAGAACAGAAACAAAAACTTGAAATTTCATTCAATCGAATACATGTTTAAATTGCATTTCTCATTTGTTACATAATCATCATCATTGAGGAGTCTCATCATCACTATCATTCAAATTCAGTGTACCAAATGATAAGTCGATACTTTTTCATATAAGATTATCTTCAAAGTTACTCTCATCTATCAAACTTTGTTCCTCAAAAACTCAATCTACCAAAAGATTTATGTTATCAATATAAATTAGATCTACAGAATTACTTGTTCTATTCAAAGTCCTAGTAAACAATAAAATTAAATTATTGAAAAATATTAAAAATTTTATCTAACTTAATTATGATAATAACATATCTTTCCCAAAGCTTTAAGTTGTATCAAACAAAGACAAAGTCATTCAATCTTTTGTGCTCCAATATGTTCCTTTCTTAGAATGAATTAATTCAAATGTGCTTCAATTCCTTTCACACTCTGTTGCACTCATACATTGACTTAGAATACGAATTACAAACCTTTATTAATCTAGAATACCACTTTTTAATTAGTCCCACTAAGCATTTATAAGACAACAAAAGTGGCATTATAAATAAAATAAAGTGATGATTAATTTTCAATAAGTAACAAAGTGAAAAAACATATATACATAGATTAATTTTGTCCCTTTTATGAACTATTCCCTAGAGAACTTTAACATGTTGGAAAAATCTAAAATAGAAAGTTTTTGCAAAGATTGAGCCAAATTTAACTATTCTTGAATCCAAGGGAATTATATGAAACCCAAAAGGTAATAGGGGAGCATCATTAGGATAAATTTCACACCATGTTTTACTCAGATATTAACCTAGGGTTCCACTTGTAAACATTTGCAATTATGAAACACCATTTTTGAATTGGTCTGACCAAGCAACTATAAGACAATAAAAGTAGCATTATAAATCAAATAAAGTGATGATTTAATTTTCAACATGCCACAAAAATGAAAAAAATATATACATGGATTAAGTTTGTCTCTTTGACAAATGGCAATTTGCATCCTAAAATCACCATAAGCATCCTTATAAATCTCCATTTGTTAGCTTGGGAGATCTTGCATCATCTTATAAGTAACAATTATTGTAATAGTTAATAGCATTCCCTTATTAACTTCAATTTTCATTGTAAAACTTGGTCTAAAACATGTACTAAGATTAAAAAATGTTGTAGTTGTAAACAACATAGAGTTAAGTTGCCTTTCTCATCTCTTATTGATGACTACAAGATAAGGTGTGTACAAAGAAGACCTATTTTCATATTGCCTTTGATTGCTTTCTTCACCCACTCTATAGCTTTATAAAAATAACTCATTGTTGCCTTTTCGTCACTACTATCCAGACAAAGTACTCTCATTAAAGGCTCACAAACTCGAATGATAAAAATTGACATTGAGACCAAAATTCATTATCTTATAGTATAATTCTATAAACCTTCAATGCAACATTAGACTTAGCATGCTGAGATGCAAGTCACTTATCACTTATAAACACTTGTCTCAACTCTTTCTTCATCATAATAAAACACTAAAGTGATAATAAATTTGTTGTAAATCTTATAATCTTATAATAACGACGCAAATTCCTACCATTGGTAAAATCATTTCTCATTAAATTCAAGACTTATGCACGATTGTAGATGAACTTGGTCACCTTTTTTGGTTTTTGCATAATCTCATTAATAATAAGAAAATACCTAGCATCTCCTATATTTAAACTTTTTTTGGTTTCTGTACAATCTCATCAACAATAAGAAAATACCTAGCATCTCCTATATTTTCCAACACCTATACTTGCTTTACAATCTTTTTCCAACTACTTTATAAGCATAATTATTATCAATAATGAACTAAGTAATATTTCCTAGCCCAGCTTCATTCACTTATTTATCAAATATTTCAATTAAAGTATCAGCATTCCCAATAAGGCCAGATGCATCAATAGATTTTAAAAATATTGTGCCCTCTATAGAATAAACTAAAAAATTAATAGTATACTTATGTCTTCTATTTGTCCAACCATAACACATGATTGAACACACAAAAGTAGCCTAAGTCATTCTTCTTCCATCCAAATAACTTTTAATTTTATAATCAGAGCTACAAAGAAGTTTACTTATGTAGTCATCAATTAAAAAAGTTTTGTATCTTGGATAGTATATATTGTTAATAATAAGACTGGGAAGTATTGAATGTTATATCTGAATTATACCACCATCTAGCTATTTCCATATCTACATTATGAGCCACTTCTCTAGATTGTAAGGCACTACAGATTGAAGACTGAGCTCTAGGAGTTGTTTGTAGTGCAGAAAAAATAGATACATTTATTTTTTTCTAACATCAAGTGTAATATTCCCTTCTAGTTGGGTAGGAATATTATCACTTTAAACATTCCCATTATCATCCTGAGCACCAACAAAAGAACTTTCACTACTAATTTTGTAATTCAATATTTGCCTTATATCTTCTTCCTGCCAATAGTCTTCTAGCAAAGTCATCATTTGATATTTCATATCATGGCTAACTTTTTTACAAGGTACCACTTCACCTTTGACCCATCTAAATGCTTTTTTAATTTGGTGATTTCTTCGCTTTGCAACAACTTGTTACAAAACAAACAAATGGATAAATCTTCATTTTGGAAACCAATCCAGTATGAGTCCAAGCTAGATTATTGAATCTTCCTGAAGTGGTTGAGTTATTAGGAGTACTTGAAATTCCTTCAACTTATCTGTAAAAATAAATGAAGATATATATCAAAATTAAATTAATAAATTCATATACAATATTTAACACCCATAAGATGAGACGATAAATGTGTACTTTCCACTTATAAGTAAGATTAATATTTGTAATTTTATTTCCTGACAATAATAAACAATATAAAAATACAAACATTTAATTTTTTTGACTTAGTTACATATATTAAATGATTATTAAAATAACAAATAATATGACATATTCTTGAATTATATGCAATTCACAAATCACAAATTCACAATAAATAAAATTTCTTCCATGATTCATACACAATATTATTTTCATCTCATTTATTCACAAGTTCATAATGCCTAAATATTTGAACCAATTCACACAAACAATTCTAAATTTTAACTGAAAATTTCAAATGCATATTTTATAAACCATTCACAAAACACACTTGACATAACTAAAACACAATGCAATTGCAGTTTACAGTATAAACAAATAACTCAAAACATACCCAAAAAAATTATAAATTGCTTTCATGGTTGAGTTAGGTCGGGTCGGGTCGGGTCAAGTCTAGATCTGAAAAATAGAAATCTTGATTTCAACAATATTTCTAGGAAAGCAGTGATCGTAAATGGTGATGTTGGAATGGAGTAACAGCAAATGACAATGGTCGAGTGGTGTAAACAACTACGGATGGGTGGAGACCGGAAAGACCAAGCTTGGACAGGTAGTTCGACCAGATGTTGACGACGTTGTGTAATATTGGGCAAGTTCGACGGTGGAGTGTGGCATGATGCGATGGTAGTAGTTACTGACGATGGTGCGGTGGCAGTGGATAGTCGATTTGAGGGAGGGAGAATGAATAATGAAAATGGGTAAAGATGAGAGAGATATATGAAAATGGGTGGTATGTCGCCTACGTGCATGGGTTTGTTTTGTTTTCATTTTTTTTATAATGTAGTCTATGGAGGTTTAAAACTTTACAGTAGCAGTTGGTATTTAACCGATATTTTAAATACCAATTAGTACTAGACAAATTTTAATACTATTCAACACCTACCAAATATATTAATTTTGTATCATTTTTTGGCCGGTACAGTACAAGTTTGGACACTTTAAGTTTTGAAGTTTGAAGCAGTTCTCTACGTTAGAGAACTCCACCTTCTCCTTAGCCAACTTCTTGGTCATCCTCCTCTGCTTCCTCTTATTCTGGTTACTACCACCAATTGACTCTCCTGAACAGAAACACAAATTCGTTTACATAGGAACTAAAATAAACACTTCCATTTCATATGGGGCAATTTCTTCTTTATTAAATCTTATAGCTTAGTTTGTAGTTCTTATATAGCTTGTTACTCATAGCATGACCATCATCAGCATTCTATCGAACACCAAGAGTAGTCTCTTTTACTGCAATATTATCATTAATAGATGCATCCATTGACCAAGGAAATAGTGCTCCAATGATTTGTTTTCGATGACTAACATATTCCTTAAGATTTTTCTTACGAAGCCTCTTCCTCTGAGCCCTAGTTAACTTTTGGCGTCGTCATCATTGGCAGTACTTGTTGATGAACTACCTTCTTGCAAATCATCTATAAATTTCAAAACCCAATCTGTTAATATATATCCTGGTTGCTCTTACCTAAACGAGTATCACTGGTTATCAAACAAAGATATCTGGAATAAGATTCACGTCAAATCCTTCCTTTAACAGGCTCTCAATTTCTTGCTCATTCTCCCTCCACATAATTCCCTTGACAGTGCTATCAAGAGGAGATAGAAACAAAGATGGAAACTAAATGTGTGAGATAGAAATCCTGGAGAAGGAGATGCGAAAGTAAAGCATGAGGGAGCAAGTAAGCAAGTACAGGAGAGAGAAGCAAAGATGAAGTGACAAAAAATTTGTTGTAGAGTAAATCGGAGAAGACTATAAGTAATAAAAGATGACGAACGTTAACATTTTAGAGACAGAGAAGTAAAGTGCAACGTTTAATTAAATGGAGGGACCAGAGTAATATAGTAGATATGACAGCGGAGGAATGTAATAGTCGGATTTAAGTCGTTTGCATGTGGCTTCAACGACATGATATAGTGTGTATTGGTTGTAATCTTTTTTTTTTCTCTCTATCAATGAATTTTGTGTCCATTCTCTTCCCTTGATGTGCTTCCCTCCCTTTTTGAAAAATTCCAAACCACAATCTACAATTTCCATTAGAATCTTTTATTTCCCTAACAAATTGGTATCAGAGAAGTCGATTATGTGAACACCAACCATGGCGGATAACACCAAGAGTGTAGAAATTTAAAGGATGGAAGAGAACCTGAAAGCTATGATGGAGAGGACGTCTGTGGAGATTCAAAACAGAACGGAGAAGGTAGAGAAGAAAATATCCAAACTAAGAGCTCTCCTTTTATAAGGTTTTCAAGAATCGAGCGATGCAAGCACAGTAGAGACTATAACACAGGGGAGCTCAATTGAGCAAGAGTGCAAGGGAAGCAACCCACAAGGATGAGCTGGATCGAGTTTTTACCATTCGAAGGTGAAAATGTCAAAATGTGGTTATATAGATGCAAGCAATTTTTCACGTTAGACCAAACACCTAAGAACACGAAGGTGAGCATGACTGTTTTGCATATGGACGAAAAGGCTCAGGAATGGTATCAGTTATATGTGAGGAATTGCAATATAACAGAAGCAGTTGTATAGGAAGAGTTCACTAAGGCACTGAAACAGAGATTGGATGCAGAAATATTTGACGATCCGGTAGGAGACTTCAAGGAGATTAAGCAATAAAGATCGGTGTTAGACTATTGTGCACAATTCGATCATCACTCCAACAGATTGATGCTATCTGAGGAGTATTTGGTGGGATTTTTTGTGAAAGGTTTGAATCTGAAGATCAGGGTGACTGTAAAACTGCACGAGCCTCACTCGCTGCATCAAGCCTACACATTAGTGAGGAAACATGAGGCTATTCTGAGTTCCATAGGAGGCATGACACTTAAGCAAGGATCACTGATGAAAGGAACAAACGATTACAGTAAATTTCCACAAAGTGCATGAGTGTCACAACCAACGAATATCATGCGCAGATCGTCATCTGATGGTATATTGCCCACCCCTGCGTCGTCATTGTGGTCTCTATCATCAGTAGGAACGTCGAAGATTCAGAGGCACTTCAGTAGTCAGGATCTTGATGAGAAAAGGGAAAAGGGTCTTTGTTTTTGGTGTGATGAAAAGTACAGCATAGGTCACCAATGTAGGAAACGTCAACTCCATTTTTACGTGGTGACAGGAGAAGATGACAATGGAGGAACTTCACCGGAAATGGAGGAGGATGATTTTGAGCTAAGTCCAGTCGAAGAAAATCAACCAATAGTCTTTATGCAAGCGATGTTGGGGTTATTAAGGAATACTGAGTATAAGCAGATGAGAGTGGTAGGGTAGCATCAACAGAAGAAGATATACATACTGATTGGTAATGGAAGTACTCATAACTTCATCAACCCCTCAGTTTTCAGAAAAGGGGATTGTCAGCTTCAAGAGATGGAACCAATCTTCATTACAGTAGGAGGAGGACTACAATTGAAGTGCCATCAGTATTGTGAAGGGTTCAAGTGGACAATGCAAAGGGTACAATTCTCCATGGATGCGATGGTACTAGCATTAGGCAGGTGTGATGTGGTCCTTGGAGTACAGTGGTTGAGTGGGCTAAATGAGGTTCTCTGCAACTTTAAACACCAAACCATGGTGTTTAGGTGGGAAGGGCGTATGGTAACGTTGAGTGGGAAACCAGAAGGATGATCTAAAATAATTTCTAGTAAGGAATTTCAAAAGCAGTTGCGTTGAGCACCAGAGAGCCAATTATGTATGATGCAATTGTCAACACTTGTAGAATTTTAGCTACAAAAAATCAGAATGACGGCAGACTAGTGGAGCATTTTTGATGAGATCAACGTCATCCTGTCAGAATACGCGGATGTCTTCCAAGAGTTGATCGAGCTGCCTTCGAACCGCCAACACAATCATCAAATAGTGTTAAAAGAAGGGGTGGAAGCTGTTAACGTTCGACCATACAGGTATTCAGGGGTTCAGAAGGATATCATAGAACAAGCGATGAAAGGCCTTCTGAAACAAGGTTTTATTAGACAGAGCTATGGGCCGTTCACATCATCGGTGGTTTTAATCAAGAAAAAAGACGATTCCTAGCGAATGTGTGTCAACTACAGGGAGTTGAATAAACAGACGGTGAAGGACAAATTTTCGATACTGTTAATTGAGGAACTTCTGGACAAGCTGCATGGTGTGGGATGGTTCACTAAACTGGACCTACGATCTGGTTACCATCAAATTAGAATGTAACCGAAGGATGTAGCAAAGACGATGTTCAGAATTCACGAAGGTCATTACGAGTTCCTCGTAATGCCCTTTGGCCTGACGAACGTGCCCTCGACATTCTAAGGGTTGATGAATGAATTGTTTAAGCCGCACCTACGTCGTTTTATCTTGGTTTTCTTCGACGACATCCTTATTTACAGCTCATCCCTACAATTGCATGTTTAACATATTTCCACGGTCATGGAGACGCTGAGAAGAAATCAATTGTTTTTTAGAGGGGATAAGTGCGTGTTTGGAGCATGACAGGTGGAATATTTGGGGTACACTATATTAGAAATGGGGGTTGCTACGGATCACCAAAAAGTTAAGACGATCATGGAATGGTCGACACCTAAAAACATCAAGGAACTTCGGGGATTCCTAGGGATTACGGGTTACTATCGGCGATTTATTAAGGGTTACAGAGTGTTAGCTAAGCCATTGACAGAGTTGTTTAAGAAGGATCGTATGAACCATTGGGAGTGGGGGGAGGAAGAGTAGAACACCTTTGAGAAATTAAAAATGGCGATCACGTTTGCTCCAGTACTGATGTTACATGATTTTTCGAAGATGTTTATTATTAAAGCAGATGCCAGTAGGTAGGGCATAGGGGCGGTGATGCAACAGGAGGGCCACTCAGTAGTGTTCCTTAGTAAATCTTTGGCAAGACGACATTGCAGATTATCGACATATGAAAAAGAATTCCTGGACATCATCAAAGACATTAAACACTAGCATCATTACCTGAGTTGTAAACCTTTCGTGGTCAAGATTAATCACCGAAGCCTCAAATAACTATTGGAGAAGAGATTAACGACACCATTCCAGCAATTATGGCTTCCCAAGTTGCTTGGATACGACTTCGAAGTTCAATATCGGAGTGGGAAGGAGAATAATGATCACAAGTGTAGAATTGATGACGTTATCTGTGTCGCAGTTGCATGGTCAATTGATGGAAGAGATACGAAAAAGCTGGGAACGGTATCCAGTGATACAAGGTATAATCACTGAGTTAAGCAAGGGCACGATGAAATCAAGTGCCTATAAGTGGAAGGATGAATTACTAAGATGGAGGGGCCGACTGGTTATCGGTAATAACACGGCGTTGAGAAAGCAAATAATTGGAATTAGTCACGATGATGTAATCGGGGGAAGAGACGTGCGAAGTTACAACAAAAAAGATACAGAGCATGTTCTTCTGGAAAGGACTAGCAAGAGACGTGCGAAGATACATTCAGGATTGCATGAATTATCATAGAAACAAGTATGACAATGTAGCATATCTAGGAATTTTACAACCGATAGCCATTCCAGAGGGAAGCTGGAGGGAGGTTAGTCTTGATTTTATTGAAGGGTTACCAGCATCAAAAGGAAGTTTAGTCATTTTGGTATTGGTCGATCGTTTTACGAAGTATGCTCATTTCATAGCTGTGAACCATCCTTATGCAGCTAGTGATGTTATTGAATTGTTCCTTACAATCATATTTAAGTTACATGGTATGCCAGAGTCAATTATTAGTGATAGAGATCCTATCTTCATGAGCAAGCTCTGGCAGGAGTTATTAAGGTTACAAGGAGTTCAGCTCAAATGTTCCACCGCATACCACCCACAGACCGATGGTCTCACCGAAGCGGTTAATAAGATCTTAGAGACTTGCGGTGTTGTTGTGGTGAGACTCCACAGAAATGGAGTGAGTGGTTGGCTGTGGCAGAGCGGTGGTATAACACTACCTATCGTCCATCTATTGGGTGTACTCCATTTGAGGTCCTATACGGCTATTCACCACCTGTTTATACACCCTATATTGTAGGGGATTCCAAGGTGGTGGAGGTGGATAGGGTGCTTAAGAAACGATCGTAAATGTGGCGAGGTTTCATTTGCAGAGGGCAAAAAATAGGATGAAGTAATACGAGGACCTCAATCGTTCAGAACGTGAATTTGTAGTTGGGGACATGGCACTACTTAAACTACAACCTTACAGGCAGTCCTCACTCCAACGAAGAAGTAACCAGAAGTTATCTCCCTTGTACTATGGACCGTACAAAATTATACAGAAAATAGGGTGGGTGGCTTATAAACTAGAACTTCCAGCCACCTCCTTGATCCATCCTATTTCATGTCTCACAATTGAAGAAGGTAAGAGGGGACTAGGCCAGGGTTTCATCAGAATTGCCAGAAGTCATCAATCCGGTGGAGCGTATTCCAGTAGCCATACTAGATCGACGTATCACCAAGAAGAACAACCAAGCCGTAATGCAGCTACTGGCGTAATGGTCAGATGGAGGGAGTACAGAAGTGACGTGGGAATATCTATTTAATCTCCAGAAGTGTTATCTGGAGATTAACTTGGTGGACAAAAATGTTAAGGGAAAGGGAATTGTTGCAGAGTAAATCGGAGAAGACGATAAGTAATAAGAGATGACGAAAGTTAACGTTTTGGAGAAAGAGAAGTAAAGCACATCGTTTAATTAAATGAAGGGACCAGAGTAATATAGTAGATATGAGAGCGGAGGAATGTAATAGCCGAATTTAAGCTATTTGTATGTGGCTTCAACGGTATGATACAGTGTGTATTGATTGTAATCTTTTTTCTCTCTTTATAAATGAATTATGTGTCCTCTCTCTTCCCTTGATGTACGTCCCTCCCTTTTTGACAAATTCCAAACCACAATATACAAGTTCCGTTATAATCTTTTATTTCACTAACAAAATTCCAGAGAAGTAACGGTGCATAAGAGAGTGTCAACGAGAAGGAGGGGAAATAGGTTATTCCATTAGGAATTCGTAAAGTAAATGAGGGAGAGAGGAGATGCAGGTTGTTCAGTTAGGGATTCCTAAACTGGTCCCATTAAATAGGGAATTCTATTTTAATGTTTTAATTATCCTAATTAGAAATTAATAAATGTTATTATAAGAATTTTTTGTGACAATTTTTATAGTGGGTTCTATTATACCACCTAAATAATAGTGGGGTTCACTTATTGATTGTAAAAATATATATAATGATCTATTAAAATTTTCATCTTGTTAAGATCTATTTTAAATGTTTTGAAAATATTAAGGTTTAAATTAAACATTTTGAAATGTTAAGATCAAGTTGTATTTAAAAAATACCGAGGTTTAAAATGCACATTTTACTAATAAATTCCAAGACTACCTTAAACCAAATTGCTCAATTGTAATAAGCACGAGATCATGTAAACCAATAATAGAAGGACAAAGATGAAAGAAGGTGGGACTTAAAATATGAAGAAGATATGAAAAGGAAGACAGTGAAGAAGAAGATGAAGTATATTAATAGAAACTTTTTAACTAGTTTAAATGGTTTTAGTTTAAAAGGTTTAATAAAAGCAAGTCAGTTTGCATCTTAATTGTCTAATTTTGAATCTTAAAGGTTCTTATGTTTAACTGAATCTGCTAATTACTTGATTTTCATAAAACTTGTTGAACTAGTCAGTCCGATTCGATCTTATATTCATTGAATGTAGCCATAGCCATCAATATTAAGTTCATTCCTAATGTACCATATAGCTTAAATCAATTCTTAAAATTTTCAAGTTATTTACTTACCTAAATTGTGAATTTATCTGCTTAAGTTTCAGCCTAGATTTTATATTGAGTAGAACTTGCTCCTTTCTTTCTTATTCTATATGCTTAATAACACATTGAATTCCATTTTGCAAACTTCAATAGCTTTTTTATGTGTTTTTTAGTCATAGTTTTATTTAAAATTTTGACTTCAAAATAAATGATCCCGCTAATACTCACCTCTTACCTTAACTAATAGACATAGAAATTGTTAAACCAATAACCAACTTTTACATTTCACCCTTACATTGCATAAAAGATCAACTTGACTATCCAATCATCAGATGGTAAAGGAATGGTGTTGCCAAAATTACAGCTTTTCAATAGATTCCTTTAAACTAAACTAAGAGTTTTGAGATTCGTACCGTACTGGTCGGAAGGTACCGTACTGGCCGAATAATGGTGTGACGAAACCTAACCTCAATATTGGCCAAAAATACCGGCCAATACCTAACATATCGGAAAATACCGGCCAAATCCAGAAAAATTGGAAAGTTTGAGAACCTTTTGCAAATTTGAAAAATTTTTAACCCTAAAAACCTAACCCACTCCCCCGACCCTGACTGCTGCCTCTCAAGTCTCACTCTTTCTCTCTCACTCTCTCGCAATCTGCAATCTCTCTCGCTCTCACCTCTTTCTCACTGCCGTCTGGGTCGTCTCATCATCGCCATCACTTCCTCTCTTCTCCGGTTGTCTCCTCCGACCCTCCCCAGTACCTGTATCACCCTCCTCTTCACCTCATCCTCATTGGAGTTGCAATCTAGGTTTGCATTTGGCATCCTCCGAAGATCCACTACACCACTGCAACACCACAAGGTCCACAACACGTCATCGCTGCATTACCGAGTCACCAGCCCCCCGATGTGTTTGTAAAGGTGGACAACCTGAAAACCTGAAGCCACAACCCGAAGGCCTGACAATTCAAGAACTTTTTAGGGTATGTTGATTATATTTCTGTTCTCTGTTGTTTTTTGTTTCCAAAAATTGCTGTTAATTATGATTATGTTGTGGATTGTATTAGATTTGGATTTGTGTTGATGAATTTGGGAGTTGGCTTGGCTGTCAGTGGGTGGAGGTTAAAGTTGCTGTCACGGTTTTGGATTAATGATTGTTTTGTTTTGGAATGAAATTGCTTACGGTATTGGATATTAGATTTGTGTGTATGTGAAGTGAATTAGTTTGAATTTGATTTTGGAATAGAATTGTTAAAGAACTTTTTGTTTTCAAATTGTGAATATGCTATAGACTTGTAGATTCCAATCATTTATACTTACATTTGCGAATGTCAATTAAAATTGTAAAAGCAACATATATTTTTAAGA
>JANSVA010000004.1:32009307-32020636 GCA_025504915.1 Erythroxylum reticulatum
TAAATTCAATCTCATAATTATGATCTCATCATAATTTCAATTACACAATAATTATTCCAAGCATTTTATCTTTAGTATTAAAACATAAAATATTATTTAAATTAATACATAAAGATAAATAAAGCTTTTTTCATTAATAAAAATATAATGTCATACATTAATTTACATCCAAATGATTGGCTACATGGGCATAAACTAATAGAACCATCACCGATGTGTTCACTCAAGTTAGGATACAACATCACAATATATAATCCAAATTCTCAAATATATCACATTCTTCAAAACTAATTCCCATTTATCACATCATTTAGTTTGCATACCGAATCACAATATATATATATATATATATACATCTCACATTTCAACAAACACATTATGAATGTAACCATTTCATGTAGTCATCTTAAATAATCCAATCACTCATCTCAATTATTCATTTCAATAATATGCACACAAACATTTCATATTACTATTTCAACATAATTTAGTAATTCTTCACAACTACCTGCATAACACATACATCATATATATATATATTAAATGCAAATGCACTTATAAATCCACTTTCTTTTCATTTTGTTGTGATCGAGTGCCTATTTAACTATCCCATGTCTATTGTGGACATTGGGCTCAATTTAGATATTATCTCGCACTCATTGTGGATATTAGGCTCATTAATAACTGAGTCTGTGCCTCTTTGTGCACATTTCTAAGCTTTAAGCTCCTTTTCACTCTAGTTACTCTGATCATAACTCCTTCATCTGATCATACATATTGATGTCATGAAATGCATTAAATCGCATATTATGCTATCAATAACTCTCATTCAGAGTGCACAGTCATATAGGACATTCATCGAATCTAAGTCTGACATTCAATAGTTAGTTGAGCACTCATTTACCCACATTCACACACAAGTAAATAGCACTACCAATAGATTCCCGAATATTGAACTCCTTATACAATCGATGTCTGGAATTATCAATATCATAATTAAATCAAAAAAATTTAAATAGAACTAAATATATAATTGAGATTTCACATTTAGGTTACTCACAGTATGCTCCAATTAGCTATTGCCTTGACGAACTGGCAATGTCTGGATGTGGATGCTCAATTTGTGCTTTAGTATCAGGTAATAAACATATATTTACACATCACTAACTTGTTTAATCAAATGCATGCTCAATTATACACATGTATATATGTTATATTCCATGTATGCTGAATTGACTTTATGGGTATGTAACTTTGTGCAAAGATCTTAATCCATTCCTAAGCCATCAATTATATGTTTATTTAAATTCCCATTCATACTACCTTCATGTGCTTCAATATTCATATACCCATTTAGGTTCATCTTAGCCCTAGTCAACTCCAAAGACACCAATTAGAGTGACTTACCATCATTTGGTTCAATAATTTCACAAAACTAAGGTCATCATCCAAAATCACCGCCCACGGTCATAAGGAACCTTCCCACAATCGTGAAAGAAGCTAAACATCCAAACCATGATCGTGCACTGAGGGCCACGATTATGACAAAACCTAAAATGACTAGGCCACGATCGTGCCCTGTATTCTTCCTTCACATTCCTACGAATTTATAAACCCTAAAGACATATCAGACACTTCCAAATTTCCATAATTCATACCTTTATATGTAACTTCAATTTATACAAATTCAACTACCAAATTAGCTACATAAATCTCATCAAAACTCTACTTATTTGGTTCTTCATCATTCACCATATATCATCAAACATATAACCCTAACTTTGTCAAATTCTAGAACACTTCAATAACATCCATCTTTGATATAACTTCACCCTCATTAACACTTCAAATCTTTTCCTAAACCATTCATATAACCTACTATTTCCATGTGTTAAAATAGAACCAATTCATTCATCAAATTACAGCATAACACATCATCAACCCTACATGTATTCTATCTCAATTTAATCATCATAATTATTATGCTAAGATATATCACAATAGGGCAAGAAATCATGCACTTTTTTAACTCTACTTTCACCTAAATCCACAAGATGTCCTATCCCTCCAAACATGCAAGCATAAAGCATATTCCAAGAAAAAGATGAAAACACAAAGAGACTTTAACAATAAGATGAAGATAACTAGATTTGGAGTGGTAAGGTGTAGGATTTTGGGAAAAAATTCAAGGGTTATAGGACTTATGTGAGTGTGTCGTTGGTGAGGGAAAGAAAGAGAAAACATAAGACCAAAACAAGGAAGAAGGTTGTCTTGAAAGTGTAAGAGACATGGTGAAAAAGATGTACACTTGGCATGACACTTGTCACGCTAAGATCCATGTTATATGTCTTTGTCTTACCCTCCTAATTGTCACTCCATAGCTAGTCCACTTGTCATTTAATCACTAGGCCATATGTCATTCAACTATATGACCATTTGTCACTCATGAATTCAAGTCATTTGTCACTCTATTATTAATACCACATGTCACCATTTCATAAGCTCAACCTAAATTCCTATGTATCATTTTATTTTGTCCTTTAACATTTTTCCTAGACTAGATGTACGTATCACCTTATCATCACTCTATTGTAACAATAAATTCCCAATTCACTAATTATAATCCATCACACAAAATCAAGATATAATCAACACACAAATTACATCATAATAGTTTAAGATCTTTTATACCCCGGGATATGTCAATTGAGTGTATATACTATTTTTATAATGTCCCTAAATCATGATTCATGTATATATGGGAATGTGATGTATGCAAGTGAAATACACTTTATTTATTCTTACATGATATGACTCTATTTAACAGTTAAATCCTTAAATATAGAAATAGTTTATTTGTCCTCAAAATTCTTACCTAATTGACTAAATAAGTGGGGGTATTAATTTTTCATGTTCTCTTTAGTCTCTATGTGGCTTCTTCTCTCGAATGATTCCTCCAAAGGATTTTAACCAATGAGATCACTCGGTTTCTCAATTGTTTAGTTTAATAACCCACTATCTTAACCGGCTTCTCTATATAACTCAAATTAGTTACAATTTCAACCTCCTGTGTTGGTAACACATGTGTCAGATCTAATTGATAACTTTTGAGCATACTGATATGAAACATATTATGAATCTAATCCATCTCAGCTAGTAATGCTAATCTGTATGCCAATGGTCCAACCTTTTCGGTAATCTCATTTGGACCAATGTATCTAGGGATTAATTTACCCTTTTTACTAAACCTTTGTACTCCTTGCCAAGGTGATACTCTCAAAAACACCTTATCTCCTACTTGGTGCTCCACATCTCTATGATGTTGATCTACATAACTTTTATGCCAATCTTGAGCCACCTTAACTCCATTATAGATTAATTTCACCTTATCAACATTATCTTCAATCAACTCTGGGCCTTCAACCATCTTTAGGCCCTCTTCATTCCAATACAAAGGCGATCAACACTTTCTGCCATACAATGTCTCATATGGGGCCATACCAATGCTACTATGATAATGATTGTTGTAAGCAAATTCAATAAGGGCTACATATTTATGCCATGCTTGTTGGAACTCTAAAACACAAGCTCTAAGTATATCTTCCACAGTCTTAATAGTTCTCTCACTTCGTTCTTATGTCTGAGGATGAAATGATATACTGATGTTCAAATTCCTACTCAATGATGTCTGTAAGCTACCCTAAAATCTAAAAGTGAATCTGGGATCCCAATCAGACACAGTAGAAAATAGGACTCTGTGAAATCTCACTATCTCGTTAACATACCTCCAGGCCAAGTGATCTAGTGTATTATTCTCCCTCACTGGTAAGAAATAGGTCAATTTTATCAATCTATCAACTATAAACCATATAGCATCATGTTATTACAGAGTCCTCAGCAAACTTATGATAAAGTCCATAGTGATCCTCTCCCATTTCCACTCTAGAATAAATAAGGACTGTAACTTCCCAACTAGTGCCTGATTCTCATCCTTAACCTGTCGACATGTCAAACACTTAGCAATATACTCATCCATTTGCTTCTTCATCCCTAGGTACCAAAAATGATGTTTCAATGTGTTATATATCTTGCTTGTACCAAGATGTATAGCATAGGCTGCTAAGTGAGCTTCCTTTAAATTCTCTTTCCTTAGATGACCGACTTTAAGTATACATAATCTTTGTTTCAACCATAATGTATCATCTCTCAATTCAAACTTAGAATTTGAATCTTGTTTCAACTTTTCAACAAGCTTTACTAATTATGGATCCTTGCTCTGAGCTTTCCTAATCCTTTCATGCAATAATGACCTAAGTTGCAGTGTAGCTAATAATGCCTCATTTTGCCCCAAATTTAACTCAATGTTCAAGGCTCTCAATTGGACTAGATTTGGTAACCTTGAGGTCTAAATCTGTACCACACTACTATTTGATTTCTTCTCAATGCATTAACTAAAACATTAGCTTTACCAGGGTGATACTCATTCATACAATCACAATATTTTAACAGCTCAATCCATCTCCTTTGTTTTATATTCAACTCCTTCTGACCCAATAAATACTTTAAACTTTTATGATTTGTGAATATCTAAAATGTCTCACCGTATAGATAATGTCACAAAATATTCATAGTAAATACCACTGCAGCAAGTTCTAAATCATAAACCGGATAATTGAATTTATCAGGTCTTAGCTATCTTGATGCATATGCAATTACTCTACCATATTGCATCAGAACACATCCTAATGCCTGGTATGAAGCATCACTATATACTACATATCCTCCTAATCTAGATGAAACAGCTAACATCATGCTATATTCAATTGGTGTTTCAATTCCTCAAAACTCCTCTGGCATTCATCAGTACATTCTTCTTCAGAAGCTTCATCAAAGGGTTGAGATCAATGAAAACCCCTCGATAAACCTCCTGTAATATCTTTCTAATCCAAGAAAACCTCAAATCTCAGATACATTCTTTGGGGCTTCCCACTTCATCACTACTTTAACTTTCTTTGGGTCCACCTGTATACCTTATCCAGACACTATATGACCCAAAAATAAGACTTGATTAAGCCAAAATTCATATTTACTGAACTTGGCATACAATTATTTCTCCCTTATTATCTATAATACTAGCCTCAAATGCTTAAAATATTCTTCACTATTTCCTGAGTACACCAAGATATCCTCACTGAACATAATCACAAAGTAGTTTAGATAAGGTTGAAATACCTTATTCATTAGTTCCATAAAAGTTATCGGACCAATATCGGATTCTAAATGCACTATTTGATTCATCAATTTCATCAATCTTCAACTGATAGTACCATGATCTCAGATCCAATTTAGTGAACACTTGAGTTCCTCATAGTTGATTAAGTAGATCATCAATTCTCGATAATGGGTACTTATTTTTCATTATCACCTAATTCAACTGTCTATAATCAATGCATAATATTCAGGTCCCATCTTTCTTCTTCACAAATACTGGAACTTCCTAAGGTGACACGCTGGGTCTGATGAAGCTCTTGTCTAATAACTCTTATAACTGAGTCTTAAGTTCCTTAAGTTCCATAGATGCCATCCTATATCGAGGAATCAATATAAGAGCAATACTTATAACCAAGTCAATCACAAACTCTATCTCCCTTTTGCGGGGTAAACCCAGTAATTCAGTAAGGAACACATCTAGGAAATTACTAATAATAGGAATATCCAATAAAGTCTATTCAGTTCGAGTATTAGTTATATAGGCTAAGTAAGCCTCACATACACCTTGAATCACTCTGAAAGCATTCATTAAGGAATTTAATATGGCTGATACTGCTTGAATAAAAATTTAAAATATCACCCTTGGTTGATTATGAGATTTAATGATCACCTCTTTAGTATAGCAGTTCATTATAGCCCTGTGTGCAGTAAGTCATTCCATACGTAGGATAATATTTATCTCTCTTAATTGCAAGACAATCAGATTAGCTTCTAACTCAGCCTTATCAATCCAAATAATGCACTCTTGACATACTTCCCCAATTACTATGGTACTGCCTACTAGAGTACTCACTACTAAGCCACATTTTAACATCTCTTTCTCATATTATAGTTTAGATGCTAAATGCGATATGATAAATTGTTAGACCCCAAACTTTTCTTGGATGTTAGGACTATTAAATGAGAAATTGTTTGTGATTAGTCATGTGTAAAGAAAAAATAGAATTCTTGAATTTGAAATGAAGTAGAAAAGATGTTTTAGGTACAAGATGGGTTATATGTGAAATATTTGAAGTTAAAAGCTAGAAAATATAGTTGAAACAAGATCACTGAGTATGCTTCGGTGTTTTAGCCATAACTTTTTCTCTAGATTTCCGAATAAGGTGATTCTTGATTTGGAATAAATTAGAGAGATAGGAATGCAAATTATATGATGAAATCAAGTTCTAATTTAGTCCTTAAGAACTTCAATTTTTAGATGCAATTTGAGCACAAAATATTATTTCAGTATAAGAATAGTTAGGAAATGTTTGGGATATAACTTTCAGATTTCCAAACCAAATTGAATGATTTTGGTGTCACTAGAAAATTAAGATAATGAGGAAAATTTTTTGACAAGTAAGTGTTATCAAATTTCTTATAGATTTTGGAACGATTAAGTTAAGGAGTTAGAAGTATAAGATGTTAGTTTTAAAGACAAAAGGAGGGCATAATGGGAAGGACAAGATAAGTGAAGGGAAAAAAATATGAAAAGACCAAATAAATGTTCTTGAATTAAGAAAGAGAGGGAATAGAGAAAGTCGTGGAAGAGAAGAAAGGAAGAGAGAAAAACGTGGGAGAGAAAAAGAAGAAGAAAAATTATGGGAGAAGAGAGAAGGAAAGAAGAAGAAAAGAAGAGGAATCATCTTATTAAGGTAAGCCCCATGCTATTTTCTTCTTGTTTGGGATGAAAAAGGAAGGGAAAAAAGGGTTTTTGTGTTGGGAATGAATGGAGGAAGAAGATGATTGAGAGACCTAATTGATTTTAAGGGTTTCTAAACTAGGTTTTGGCTTTTCTAACCTAGATAGACCGTAAGTTAATGCTAAACCCAACTTAGCAATTATTTCATTTATTATGATTTTGAAGTTTTAAGGGATTTATTAAATTGGATTTTAATGTAAAATTGGTTTGTTTTAGGAAATGAAGAAAATCCTACCCAAGAATTAGGGGAAGGGCAAATTTGAGTTTGGATTTTCAAGAGTTATAAGGTGGGTAAAATATTTATGGTTATTGTGTAAATGGACAATGTGGCTAAGTGTGTGTATATTCTTGAATTCTAAATTATTAATTATTGTGATGTGGAAAATGCATTATAATGTGTTTTATGTTATGCAATGAATGATGTATGGCATTTTGATATGATTGAATTGTGAATATGATCATGTTATGCCTTGGAATTGTATCATGGCGTTTTGATTTAAATGGAAAAAAGAAAAAGCATGAGAATATGAATTTGTGATTGATTGAATTGAGAATGAAAATTGATTGTGTTTGGTTAAGACTGGAACTATTTCGTAGTCACATGCACGTCGACATAAAGCCTTCTCTTGGCTGCCCGCTTTTGGCACACGAGATTTGAAAAGTGGACTCGTTTCATTTACGGTGTAAACTTTGGTTTCTCCGTTTTATTCCACGGAACCCTCGAGCCAATTGTTCGTGCATTTACATTTTGATATGTCAAGTTATGATGCAATTTGAGTGTTATAATTTGATGATAAATTACATCCAATATGTTCTATGTGATGATGTGTTAAACTATAAGATGTGAATTAGAATTGTGAATGCTGAAATTTCATTGCTGGAATAAGACAAGACATGTATGACCATATGAATATTCATATATGTTTGATTTTGTGGCTTATGCCAATGGCTATAAATATATTAGCCACTGAGCTGTGTAGCTTAATCCATAATTTACCCTCCTCAGGTGCAGAACGAGAAGATTAGCAATCCTTACAAGGCATTCGGAAACTCCAAGATAGCCAGAAATCTTTTGTACTAAGTTAATGACTATTTTGGATAGCTTTATAGGCATATCAAATATGAGCATCCTTTTTTATTTTGTAATAACTTTGATGTGTATGTTGATATGTAAGTAAAGCTTGTTCAAACATTTACTTTGGTTAGAAGTGAGAATGAAAAATTGAGAAGTTCCTTTCGTGTATGATTATGTTATTTTAAAGCTTGAGTATAATGGATATGGAAGTGGAATGTGTATTTGCATATTCTATTGGTTGAGATTGCAAATTTTTGTTAGTATTAGAATAAGATGTTAGATATGGAAGTGATGAACCAATTGAGGTGAGATTCAAGAGTTTAAAGAAAAGTACTTAGTTGAATTGATATAAATAGATATTGCATTTTACAAGCTTTTATAGGTGACGAAATTGTGTTCTGAACTCAAAGGAAAAACTGCATCAATCTAGGTAGAATTAGTCAAAGATGCCTTCATGAAATTGTAGCTTATCTCTCTAGCTTTCCAACGGTATAAAGTATGCAATTTTTAGATATCAGAGTTTATAGTTATGTTCATTACAAGTTAGAATGTCACAAAGGATGTATATACGGAACAACTATAGTGAATGAAGTAATATTGCACTAAAAGAGGTGAATTTTAGGAGATTATGAGTAAAATGAATGTTAGAATGGATTTAGGATCTATTGGAGGGGTCTTGGAGGGTGAAAATTTTCGTTACACCCGAAGTTTACACGGTCAGGCCGTGTATATTCATATTGGCCGTGTATTCCTGATGCAGAAAAATTTCCAGATCTAAAGGTTGCACAGTCTATCCATGTAGTTTCACACGGCCCATGTTTTGACCCTCCAAATAACAAAATCTCATTTTGAGTTCTTCATAAAAGTTGTATATCCTGGAGTTCTCTTCCAAATTTTCTAAATAATACCTTAATCCGATATCCCTAGTGAAAGTTATGCCAATTGTCCCTAGATAGGTACAACGTGATTGAGGACATGAGCATGGCTGATTCTTTTGGCCATAACTTCATATCTCGACCTCCAAATTAAGTGATTCTTAAAGCAATATATTTTCCACACATTTAATCTCCTATAAAAATTTGTAGCTTTTTTGTATCTATTTCAAAGAGATTTATTGAAGGAAAACGAGGGATCAGTTGGAGGGGCATAACTAGGTTATGAACACACTTTGGATTTTTAAGCATATCTTGACCTATGGAGCTCTGAATGAGATGGTTCTTGTTTGAAAATAAAATAGAGACATAGAGATACAATTATCTTGAAGAATTCAAATTGTGATGATGGTTATTGGCTGGTGTGGGCAAGCCATCCTTGTGAGATGACGACAAAGTGAGGGTTCATTAGAATATCCCTATAAGGAAACCTACTCACTCCTTTTGACTCCAGGTAGTTGGGCTTCAGAAATGGGGCCCAACATCTTGTGTGTAACATCCTATTACCCATGTTAAGGCTAGAATTGTGATTTATGAGGAGGTACTGAGAAAATAGGAAATGCACATCATGCTTTAGTTAAATATGACATGCACATTTTTGCACATGAATATGATTGTACATGCATTCATTGACATTTTCCGAGTATAATTGATTTATAAATGTGATTAAAATGTAAATTGTTAGTTATTTGCGTTAAAAATTTATTTGGAGACCATTAGTATTATTTTAGAATTTTTGGTGAATTTAAGGTATATTTGGACTAGGACAAATGGCAAGTGGTAGGATAAATTAATACATGAAAAATTTGGATGATTAACCCTAAAATTGAGTGGCATTTGGCATTGTTAATTGGTGACAAATAGAATAGTAATTAAGTGACAAATGGATCAATTATTATGTGCCAAGTGGACCAATAATTAGGAGACATATGGACTGATTAATTAGTGACATATGGCAGCATCTAGAGTGGATTCGTGGCAGCATCTTGATTAGGCAAATGTAAGACATGCCTTAGGACAAATGTTATGCGGTAAAGTTGACACCTAGCATGTTGATGGAGCAAATTCCAGCAGCAATGTTTCTGTTGTTTCTCTCACCTTTCTACATGAAATTGCTCCAACTTTCTCCTCTATAATTTTCCTGAATCCTATCCAAATTATTGCACCAAAACTAGCTTTTTACCTTACACAAAATACCTAAGAAAATTAGTTGAAAGTTACCTTCATCTTGTTGTCCAAAATCAACTTATTTTCATCATAATTTTATGATGAATTTTGCTTGCATGGAGACTTGGTTTAATTTGAAGTTTGAGCTGAATTGAAAGCCTAGCAAGTAAGTGACAATCTAATCTTTATGATATGTTTAGCAATATGAGAATTATACCTGAATTGGAATGACATATATGAGATATTGGTGAAGATGTATGTTGGAATGTTATGAACTAGAGAATTTTCATTGAATAGACTTTGGTATTCTGATTATAACTTGAGCTGTTGATTTCTAAATGAGTGGATTCTTAATTCAAATTAAAACTTTTCTGAAGAAGCTAAATGTTAATTATATGTATAGGCATTTAAAAATCTGGCTAGAAGTAGAGTTAGGAGTTCTGTTATAGTTTAAAAATAGTCTGAACTTTTTTAGGTCTAACTTTCAGTATACTGAATCAAATTGTATGATTCTAATGTTATTAGAAACTGAAAACATAGTGGAACAATTGTCTAGAGAAAGTGTTTCTGAAATACACCATTTTGCTTGTCATAATGATCATGTAAAGTTACCCCAAAAGGGGGTGTTAGGATGAAAATGCTGAGGTGTTCTGGAATTTGATAATTGGAATGTTTTTACTGAACATGATTTGATATTTTGGCTATATTGTGATCTATAGATTTACAAATGAAATGATTCTTAATTTAAATTGACCTAGAGACATTTGGCTATAAATTTTAAGAGAAATTGAATTTGAATTTTGTCGTTAAGGGTCTTGAAATTGAGCTTGAAAGTAAGTCTTGGCTTAGGCAGTGGCACTACCAGGGAAAAAAATTAGGTCCTGTTGTTATTGAATAAACTGTATCTATATAGGCTAAATCAGACAAGGATTTCTCCATAAAATTTATAGCTTATTCTCTTATCTTTTGATTGGTATAAAGTTTGTAATTTTTCGATATTGTAATTGAGAGATATGAGGTGTACAACTTGAATGCATGATCATATTGTTGGATCGGAAGAAGAAGGCATGCTATATTTGGAGAAACAATAGATTTCAAAACTTTTAAGAAATCATTTTTCCAACAGAAGCAACAAATCCAAATCATTATGCCAATCCATACATGATATGGTATAAGGATAATAAAAACATAAACAAGATGAAG
>JANSVA010000004.1:32030692-32043044 GCA_025504915.1 Erythroxylum reticulatum
TCCACAGAAGCAATAGTTTGTTCATCATCTAGAATTCTCATGGTATTATAAATATTGAACTTAATTAAGTCACCATCGAATTCTATAGTTAAATATCCATCATGAACATCTATTTTGGTTCTAGTCGTTTTCAAAAATGGCCTCCCGAATCAAATCGGAGTGGAGGAGGATGCGTCATCCGTGCCCATCTGAAAAATATAAAAATTAGCCAAAAAAAGCATGTTTCCTACTGGAACCAATATGTCTTCTAACATACCTTTCGGATAAGCATTTGAGCGATCCGCTAATTGAATCACTACGTTAGTTTCTTTAAGAGGCCCAACATTCAAAGATTTATACACATCGTATGGCATAATGTTTATGGACGCACCTAAGTCTAACAGAGTTCTTTCAATCCGCAAATTACCAATTTGGCACAGGATAGTAAACATATCTAGATCTTGACATTTCGGTGGAAGCTTTTTCTTTTGTAAAATTGCTGAAACTTTTTCTCCTAATTGGACTTTCTCATTGAATTTCAATTTCCTCTTTGACGTACAAAGCTCCTTACGGAATTTAGCATACCATGGAATCTGTTTAATTGCATCAAGGAGGGGATATTTACTTGAATCTTTCAGAAAGTCTCCAAAATTTCCTTTTCTTGATCTTCCTTCTTTACTTTTGCTAATCGACTCAGAAAAGGAGGTGGAAGCACCTTGTTTTGTACCCCGTTTTGCGTCAATTCAGGTGGGGATGGTGTGTGCATGATTTCTTCCTCTACTTCTCTTTTGGAATTTTCCGAAATTGGTTCCTACAGTTCCTTACCACTCCGCAATGTGATAGCCTTTGCACTTTGTCTAGGATTAACCTCTGGTTGCGCTGGAAGATTACAAGAATTTTGTGCTTCCATTCGATTTATGGCAGCTGCAATTTGACTCAACTGGTTTTCGAAATTCCTTTGTTGATTTTTCAAATTTCAGATACTTGCTTCAATATTTCGCAGAAACGTCAAAGTATTAGTGGTCTAAGTGTGCACTATATCTTCCAAAGAAGGCTTACCTTCAGCAGTTGACATCATATTTGGATTTTGACGCGACACGTATGGTTGTCTATATGGTTGAAAATTCGTGGCTGCTTGCTGTCCTTGAAGATTCCCATATCGCAAATTTAGGTGATCGTGCCACCTCGGATTATAAGTATTAGAAAATGGGTCATACTTCCTTTGATTTGGGCCAGAAAATCCTCCTATGGCATTCACTTGCTCTGTGTTTTCTTCCTACAAAATTAGACATAAATAAGTAGAATGTCCTAACATTGAGCATATACCACATACCTTAGCCTCTTCTTTCCTCGTGACCGCTAATTGTCGCACCAAAGAAGTGAGGTCATCCAATCTCTTTTGCAACAAGGTCGCACTAACTTCATTCATGCCCTTTAACCCATGCCTAGTACGGATTCCAAATTGTTGCATGTTGGAGGCCATTTTCATGATCAATTCTCTTACGGTCGCTGGCGTTTTATCAACTAGCGCACCACCGCTTGCAGCATCGATCATGTTCCTATCAGAAAGAAGAGTCCCTCGTAGAAATATTGAATGAGTAACTGTTTGGTTATTTGGTGGTGCGGACAGCTAGTGTAAAGTTTCTTGAATCTCTCCCAATATTTGTAGAGTGTCCATCCCGCGTGTTGACAAATTCCGCAAATCTCTTTCTGAATATTAGTTGCTCTCAATGCTGGAAAATACTTTTCGAAGAAAAGCCTCTTCATTTCAACCCACGTTTGCACGTTTTATTCGGTTGAATAATATGGCCAATCTTGCACATCGTCTTTAAGGGAAAACGGGAAAGCTCTTAGCTTAATCTGCTCTTCCATCACATTAGTCGGCTTCATACCCATACAAACTACATCAAATTCCTTCAAGTGCTTGTATGGATCTTTGCCCGGTAAACCCCTAAAAATAGGCAATAAGTGAATCAGTCCAAATTTTAATTCGAAAGTATTGTTATCATCTAAATTTGGGAAATTGATGCAGTGTGGTTGTTGCGCGTCCGTTGGCACGGCTAGTTCGCTAAGGATGCAGTTTGTGGCTATTCTATCCATCCTCTGTGTCTCTTTTTGCTGTTTGGTCTGTTTCTACAGTCTTTTCGCTGTCTTTTCGATCTCAGGATTGTACTATAAATAATCTGATTAGTTTGAATGCGTAACATACATAAACTGTCAAAACTCCCAGGTAACGGCGTCAAAATTTGGCACTGCTATCGCCTGCAACTAAATTCAAAAGAAATCACTTCCGTTTAAACAAATTACTGTAGTAGCGGTAAGCGGATATCGTTCCCACGAACAATCTTTACTGTAATGGAATTACGGATTCAAACAAGACAAGTAACGAAAGAAAAAGGGGATTGGTTCACGTTAATCTAAGAAAATTATGAGAAAAATCACAAATCGAAAGCAATACTTGAATCTGAAAAATCAATAAGAAAATACCTTGGTTTTCAGGTCACTGATGTTATCATGTTATTATGGATCCTTGATATAAAATTGCAATCATTAACAAACATTCCTTGGAGAAGTTTTCTCTTAAGTGTAATGACTAGAAACATGTATTCTAGCATTCTTATTAAACAATAACCTAGATACGATTGTTGGTGTAATTGAATAATAGCATTATGAATCAAGAACTAATAAGCAAGTGAAATACATGTACGACTTGCAATCAATCAAGCAAATATCTTCTTAGAATTTCCGACTCTAACGTAGAGAAGTTAATCCTAATTGCTACATATGATTATCGAAATTGAACGTCATATTCCGTTAATCTAGTGATTAAAACAATTAATCTCTAGTTGCGCACCTAGAAACCAACTAATTCAATTAGAAAGAATAGATCTGAAGACATCCAATGTTTATTAACAACATAAACTCTATTGGAACATCTCACCATAATAACAGATAACATGAATCCCTTCAACTAAGACAATAGATTTAGCTACTCATAATATAATTGAAAACAAAAGAAATAACAAGCTAAAGGTCTCCATCCCTGGTCTTTACTAAAAAATACGAAAGCACCAATTGAAAATATGCAGAAATCGTAAAGACAGAAGTAAGAAAGTAGCAGCTAAAAAAAACTTCCCAAAACCTAGTCTTCAACCTAATGTATATATTTGCATGAATCACCCCTCTCCTTCTTTATGCGTATCTCTTCCTTATCTTTTCTTGATTCTCTCCAGATAATACACTCTTCTATTTTCAGTAGGTAATCCCCTTGAAAGATGGCAAGATAATCTCTAAAGATTATGATAAGTTTGAATTTGACTTTTGAAATTTGATCTGCAGATTTATTCCATCCTTAGGCGTGCCTACGCTTAGTCACTGAATTGCTGTCAGAGTGAGAATTTCGGATTTTCTTCATTCTTTTGCATCTTTTTTATTCCATTTCATCTCTAAGGTGTTGAAAACCATCTGTAAACAATTGTAAGATAATTCCATTAATTTCAGATAATAATTTCAACACATTAATGATAATTAAGTCCAAAATAAGCACAATTTGATGATTTAACAACAAAATTAAAATTATTACATATCATATGCATTTAATAAGGATATCATATAGAATTTTCATTAATAAACGTTAATGAAGTCATAATACGTAGTAATAAAAGAAGTTCAAGAATTGGATAAAATTTTTTAATAATTTGGTAAATAAAATAAGAAATAATGTTAAGTTGAAAGATTAAAATATGCTTGTCCTTAATTTTGCCTCATGGACAAATTATTTTATTATTTGAAAATAATAGAATACGAATTTAACTTTCAAAATGCAATTAACGAACATTATATTATGTAGTCTCTTATCACATTCTTAAAAATTTTAAAGCAAAAAATTTATTTAACTTCAGTTTCCTAAATCTTATCATATGGAATGTTTATCTATAAGAATGTTTAATGTATTTAATTCTTATTAAAAAAAGGTGGTATACCTTTAAATTATTTCCTTTGTTTTATCTATAAGAATTAATGAGAAATAAAGTCATTCCATCGGGATGTCAAACCATATTATCTTCTTTTATGGATTGAAAATTATAAGTATTTACATTATTTCTAGATAGAGTTGGAATGATTAGGGAGAAAGAGCAAGATCATAACTTAATTTAGAAGAAATATGTCACAAACAAATTATTTTTACAAGTGAAAAAGAGAGTTATAATACAAACACTCTCTAACTATAAGTTATAAATATTAATTTAAAACTTAAAATATATAAGATTGAAATTCTCACAAGCTCTACTATTGGAAGCTTGAATTTGTTTTATGATCTATGAATAAGAAGATGGATGGATATTTATAAGTACATCAAACTCATTATAACCACACATTTCAATTGGTTATCATTACCAGACATTCTAATATTTATTTTATAGCATAAATTGTTTATCTTTATCTAGATATTGTGAGTAATATGCAAATTTTTTTCACTTAAATAACATTTAACAAACTCCCACTCAAAGATTTGATTGACAAATCCAATCCGTCTTTATACCACCTTGTTATGATCCTGTTTTATTTCCTCTAGGTTGTATAAGGATTGATACTAAACAAACTTATCATTATTGACTATTTTATCATAAAATCTACCATTTTGTCTTTAGTATCTATGCTTTGCATTTTCTTAGTTCTTCCTCCACTTTCTTATAAACGAAGTGAAATTAAAATGTTATATTCTTAGATTTTAAATGAAATTTAAGGTACTCTGAGTATCACAAAACAATGAAACCTTTTATTATTTCTGCCTGAGCTTTTCAAACACCAATTTCAATCATACTACTTCTTTACTAACTTATGTAGCTGTTACATCTTTTGCTTCTATTATTGGCATATCCATGAATGATTGTAGCTTTGAAACTAACTTATAACTTTGCTAGTAAGCATGAACATATAACCTATAGTGAATTTGCTTTTATCAATATCACATACATAATTAGAGTCAATCTGTCCTTTAAGAATAAAATTTGATCATCCTTATTGTAATGCAACATCAGAGGTCTTATTAATATATTTAGGATCCTCTTTATAGCATTCCAATACTCTTTATCGGGATTCACCATGTGGTGACTAATCTCTCTTACTGTATGTGCAATGTCTGGTCTTGTACAAATTATACAAGAATTAAACTCCCTATTATAAATGCATATAGTACCTGAGACATTCCATTCTCTCATCTTCATTGTTAGAATCCATACTAGATAATAACTTGAAATTAACAAGAATAAGGGTAGATATTTGCTTACAATTTTGCATATTGAAGTATAGTATAAACTTTATTAAGTAATTTTTCTAGGAAATTTAGACCTTTTTGTTTTTTGTCTTTATAAATTTACATCCTTAGAATCTTGGCTACTAATCCTAAGTCCTTTATTTCAAAATTTCTAGCCAGTTGTGCTTTGAATTCTTTAATATGGTCTTTATTAGGGCTTGCAACCAATATTTCGTCTACATATAAAAGTAAGATAATGAAATCATTATCATCAAAGATAGCACACATTGTCAAAACTATTCTAACTATAGTAAATTGAATCATAAGGGAGAATATTTTATTAAAAATAATTTCTTCCTTTTGTATAAACCCTTTCACTACCAATTGCATGATATTGCTCCACTTGATTGTCACTATTTCACTTAATCATAAAGACCCATTTATTACCAATTGGCTTCCTTCATTATGGTAATGGTATAAGTTCTTAACTTTTATTTTTATAAAGAGTTTCAATTTCTTCACGTATCATTGCCATCCATTGAGAGGCATCTAGATTATTATTAAGTGCTTCTTAAAGAGTTAATGGCTCTCTATCTTATGTTAAAGGTATTGCCCTCTATTACACAATCCAAGTTCCAGTTTGTTATTCTTTTTATATAATTTGATCAACAAACTTTTAGAGCCTCAAACCCAACTAGCTCTTGAACATCTTACTTTAGTGTTATTACAAAAGAAGTTTGAAATTCCTTTTCTATCTATATAGTAGTCTTTAAATTTCTTTTTGAAGTGATATTATATTTTTCTTTCTTTTGTAACTTTTCTTCTATAAAGGTAACGTCCCATAATCGATACCCTTTCACTATTTCAGCAAATTCTAAAAATAAACATTTTCTAAATTTGAGATCCACCTTCATGGTTTCTTTAGCATTGTATATCATGTATATGGGACTTCTAAATATATAGAGGTTTTAATAATCTACTGGTTTTCTAATCTACATGTTCATCAGTATCTTCAGCTTAATTACTATTAATGGAACCTAATTCACCATGCAAGAGTCGCTATTGATTGCTTCTTCTTAAAAAGGTGTATATAGGCTTGCAATTCTCAACATTGCTCTTGTTTATTCTAATAGAGTTATATATATTTGCTCTACCACTTCATTTTGCTGAGAAGTGTTTGCACTAGTAAATTGTCTTTTGATGCCTTCTTATTTATAAAATCCATCAAATTTATTTCTAATACATTCTCCTCTGTTATTCTTCCTAAAGCACTTGATCCTTTTTATCATAATTATGTTTAACACATGTTTTAAAAACTTTGAAGATTAGGAACATGTCTATTTTCCTCTTGATAGGATACAACCAACATCTCCTAGAATAATCATCAATGAAAAAGAAAAAGTACTATGATTCTTCTGGGGATGGAATTGGTTAACACACTTCAGAGTGAACTAATTCAAGAATAATACTACTTTCTTGAATTTGATGTGATAAATTTTATAGGGTGTTACTTCTTCGTAATACAATGCTCATAAAAAGGTAGTAACCCCTCTATAAAACTAGGGAGTAGCTTTTGCTTAACAAGGATCTTCATTTCTTATTTAGATATACATCCCATGTTTGATGTTATAACATTGAAGCCTCACTTATACTACTTGAAGCAGATGATGCTTTGCTTCTAACAATCTCTCTCCTTTTAATTTATACAAGTTTGCATCTAATGTTCTCCTTTAATAAGTACAAATAAACCTCGAAGTATCTTTAAAATTTTGTTAATAAATTTTATTTTACACCTAAGATCATTTGGTTGTCATAGATATTACAAATTCAATTTCAAGCCCTCTATGTGTTTTACCTCTTAAATAGTATAAATTGTTCCATTATACATCTTTAACACGATGGTTCCAAAACCAAAAGATATTTAAAGGATAATCATCACAACTTTACACAGATCGTCCTAAGATAGGTTAATAGCGATGGAACCATATTCTTCTAGAGATTATGTGGAATGTAGCTTATAAGTCAAAGGGTCACTAAGTCAAAACGTCATGCATCGAGTAGTGACTTTCGTCTTTCAATTATTGTTGTTGCTTCCCATCTGAAGCATTTGTAGAATTTCCATAAGACTGAAAATTTCTTATTTAAATTCCACCAATCCTTGCAAGTGACCTTTCTTGCAATAAATGTAACATTTTAAGTTCTTTTTTACTTTTTGATTTTAATTTACCATAATTTTGGCTTTCATTTAGGCCACACACTATTGATCTCTCTTTTGTCACCCTTAAAACTTTTTGACTTATTGTAAAATGGACTACATATCTTTCTTATTCTTATGGTGGCTTTCTTCCTACAAAACCATGGTTACAATATACTCATGTAGCCTTTGATTTAGAAGTTTGACATGTTCATATAGCTTTATTCTATAACCCAATAATATGAGTTAAGAAAATAGAGTAGTCAACTTATTAATATACCCAATCACTAAAGTGGATTCTAACATTCAAAAATATAAAGTTTTCTCTTTAGAAAAATTCTATTGTGAAGTGTGAAGTTCATTGGCTTTCTATCCATCGCTATAAAGTAATTATCTTTTGTGAGAATAGCTTTCAACTTCAACTTACATAATGAGGAATTATTTTTGTTGAATTTCTCAATCTTAAATTTGGCTATTATTATTTATGTCCCAAACTATTTTGAGTTTAGAGAAATAATTTTTACTATTTCATGGAAACAATAATTATATACATGAATAGTACCCATTACTTCAAAAAAGTGAATAATATTTAACTTATTTTCAAATTTAGAGAGTCTACTATAACTCTATAAGTGACAACGACAGTATGTGATATATATATATATATCATAACTAGGATCTGATGCTACTTATTGAAATGATTAGCTGGATATTGGACAGATTAAGCTCAAGCTCGCAACTCAATTTAGAAGAAGTAGAATATACACAAAATATTATTACGAGAGAAAAGAGGAATTATAATACGAGTACTCTTTAACTATAAGTGAAAAATTTTCATTTTGTGATTTAGAACCTATAAAATTGTAATTCCAGCAAGTTTTCCTTTTGTATGCTTTAACTTATTTTTTGATATATAAAATAAGAAGATGAACAGATATTTATAAGTATGTCAAATAAATTATAACCATACATTTTAAGTAGTTATAATTATCATACAGTTTAATATTTACTTTATACTATATATTCTTTATCTGCATTATCTAAATATTTTATAAATAATATCTAAATTTTCCTTAAGCAAATAATATCTAGCAGATGGATTTATTCATTTAATACTCCATATAATAGCGCTCGCACATTTACGGTGAGGCAAAGGAAATTTGCTTGAGATCTGGAGGATGTATCTAAAAGTAGGTTTATCTGGTGCCTGAGGCTCGGGTGACTACTCACTTCGGTACAGAAGCTTACGAATGCCAATAACTTATGTCAAGTAGAGTAAAGTTTTTTTTTTTTTTTGTGCAAGAAAAGAAACATTGACTCTTACAATTCTATATAAGATAGGTAAGTTAGTTGTACTTTTCAAAGCTTCTTTGCTTTCAGCTCTCAAACTTTGTTTTACCAAAATCATGTTATTAACTTTGCTTTCACCTCTCAAACTTTGTTTTACCAAAATCATGTTATTAACATAACTTGCCAATGCGAGGTTAACAATCTTCATGGTCTATTGTAAAGTAATAATAGTTTGCTGGGAACTAGAAATTGTACCTGGCTACAATAATGTGACATTGATAAAATCTTTTCTAGTACACCATAAAAATACATTTACAAATTAAGCTTGAGATTGTATAGTCCAGCTAGCCCATATAAGTAATGCTCTCCTTGCAGTATAAAACATTTCCAAGCAATACGTATACAGTCGTCAAAATGGGAATATTGGTCTTATAGTTTTACCAGAGAAATCTGCAAAGTATCTCCTTTAGTTGAAATACGAGTCTAAAATCACAACATTAAATATATATATATATATAGCAATACAAGTTAATTAAAATACTACTACGTGTCTCATAGTTACACACGAGGAAGCCTGCAAATACCGTTCTTATTTGAATGCATGAAGAGAATCGGAGGAGACCATCGTTCATGAGATTTGTTTGCGTCGATTCACATCTACAGCTCAACAAGACGCCAAGCCACGTTCTTAATTCGAAATCTCGACTTGTCAACAGCATCCCAACTTATCGCTCCATATGAAAATCTTTGTTTCTTTTTTAAGGAGCTTTCTAACAAATCCAACATATCAGATGGCTTTCCGAACACTTTCTTTTGGTACAAACATTCCAACACTTGACGAGATCTATGTCATGTACATAATATCTAGATTCATGAACGATATCGTCTGATGTGTTAAGGTTGGTCCAGGTCTCGTTATAATAGAGAAACATCACAATCACAACAAAAGTATTAAAGCTAAATTTCCTACGTACCAAGAGAAAGATAACTCTTCGAAGTTATCATCCAGTTAACCACAACAGCCATGATTTCTGAGATTATGGAGACTTATGGCACGAACGTGTTAAATTAAACTATTGATTCAATTCAGGATTTCTACCCAATACTATTGAACTGTTATCCGCCTTATTTTAACTTGTCAGTAGTTCTTCTAAATAAACGTTATTAATGGAATTAAGATGAGAACAAGGCTTCAATATAGTCTTCCTATCAACGTGTATCTTAATATCCCCGACCTAACCGGTATGAGATATTCTTAGAGGTGAAAAGGCCTCTTGCTAATAAAATAATGGCAAACCTTTGTCATTGGCGTAATACTGAGTGTCACTTCTATTTTGATTCCAATTCACTGAGAAACTCAAATTTTATGTCATGCAGTGATTTAAATGGAAGCGTTATTTTAACCAGCAATTATAATGCTACGTTAGAAGAATACGAGAGAGAACTATACTGAACCATTCGATCGACTGTTATACGGAGTTTTATTAATTGCACTGTAATGTACCATTCAACTGTTATAATGAAAGATGAAATTTGGGAAGGATTACTTCAATCAAGTTCTTAATTTTCTACGTCCTTCGGAATGTCTTTGATATGAATAATATCTAATGAGGTTAGCTCCAAATAATTAGGAAAAGCATGAAATATATTAAATCCTAAAAATCTACATGCCAAACAGATTCCAGGATTGAACCATTTTCTTCACATTGACAGCCTTCGTTTTGCCTACTTCCGTCATTCTATTATTTTGAGTCTCAATTTTTGTGAACTTAACTTTTAGGGTGTTACACCCTACCTTAAACATCTCATAAAATTATATTATCAAAAGAAATACAGTTATGGAGTTCTAAATAATATGTAATGATTGTTCGACAAATGTCTCGTACGTCAGCAGACAAATACTTTTAAGACCTGGGAAGAAAAATAGAAACACGCCAATCGTAATTTCACAGAAAATGGGGCGAGTACGAGTAGAGAGCAAACCCAAACTAAAACATGAAAATGAGTAACAAACTCAACTGAAGTCCCTGGAAAACACAAAACGAAAATCAGAACCACCTAAACCGTGGAGCTGAAGATTGGTCCATTTTCAAGATATCGAGGATCTCGAGACCAGCCCCATCAAAAAGAGTTTGAAGACTAGACAGACATAACCCCACTGGCAAGTCCCACCCTCATCTTCAATTATTCATTCATGCAAATTTCCCTGTCTGCAAGAGAGAGAAAACACTAACACATACACATGCACAAATACAATACACACTCTCCCTTTCTGCTCACGTCGGTTATTCTGCCGGTGGCGGGTCGCACGTGCGTTTCGTGGTGACAGTTCACTAGTTCTGGGTCCCAGATTGGTCATTTTTCCAAACTCCTTGAATGCCTAAAACGATCGACGATGGAGAGATGTCCACGTCAGCTTTTAATGTCGGGTCACTGTGTCGGTAAAGTGAAAGCCGCATAATAGAGTTTTTTCACACGAACATAGCTTTCCTAAAGGATAAGGCGAAAAGGTCACGAAAAGAAAGGGGAAGCCTCAGTCTTGTCGTATTCGGAAAGGTACTGTTGACTTCAAGATTGTCTTGTTTTTCTTTTTCTTGATCACTTTATATGTTAAATGAATGGGTTGCTTTCGTTCCCCGACCATATAAAATGAAGGTAGACGTAGATCTTGCACTGCATTTACATTTTTCTTCAATATTCTCTTTTACTTCAGAGTTCAGACCCCCTTGGGTTCTCCAAGTATGCAACTATTCATGTCCAGTTTTTGAATGGATTTAGTTACTAAAAAGAAAAGCGAAGCAACTCTATGACACGTCAATCAAAGGACATGCATAAATCAAGCAAAAGGGTAATGATTAAGAGTTAAAAGGATATATGTACAATTTGTCAGGGAAAGACAAAGAAGCATTTGAGTTTCCCAAAGCAAGGATCTGTTCTCTTCAGTCTTCCTCATGTTCTTGTGATGTTAAGTCGTTGCAGTAAATTAAAGACGGTGGCAGTCCAATCACTCGAATAGAACTGTAAAATAATTGAAATTTTTTTTAAAAGTAAATAATAATTTTTTAAAATAGAAAATCACATTATTTAAAAAATAAGCCTCGAAGTGAAAATAGCACCAATATGTTGAAGGTCCCCCAGACATACATTGACCTTTGTCAACGACAACAATATATCATATCGGCGTGTAGATTGGAAATCCAGAGTCCCAGTGATTATGGCTGTGATTGTGGCTATGCATTACCACGAACCAGAGTTCGTGGAACGTAATTGGTAGTATTCTCCCTTCGCAGAGGTTTAGAAATGGACATGACCTATCCTCAAGTGCAGACAACTCCCACAATCGTTGGCATAGGCCGTTTTTGTCACAGCACTCAAAGTCGAACAATTTTCTTTGGATTCTATTTTTATTTTTAAATTTATAAAAAATGTTTATTTAAGTTTTTGATTTATAATATTAATTTTGGTTTCTTCCTATTTTTAAAATTATAAAAACCAAAAAAACAGTTTTTGTTTTCTTTTTTTTCATAACCTAGCTTATCATCAACTAAATATGATATAATTTTATTGATAATTTATTAATAAATACTATATAAGAGGTTAAAACAAATTTAATTAATTAAAATTAATTTATC
>JANSVA010000004.1:32066611-32080688 GCA_025504915.1 Erythroxylum reticulatum
TCAAAGAAGTTAACTAATTTCAATTGCATCATAAGTGTTGCATCTATTGCTTTTGAATGATTTGTGAAATTGTTATACGTTTTTTACATGAATTATGTTGATATTTGAGGAAAAGACTTTGCAGTGATTTTTGAAAAGATAACATGTTTATGAAACCATGTTTTCGAAATATTCTTATGTCTATGAAAAGCAAGTTTTCAAGATGTGCCATTTTGAGCAACAAGTTTACAAGTTATGAAATATGTGTTATGTGGGTTTATGGTCATTCCCTAAGTTCTGTCACGTGCACGTTGACCAAGTTAAAGGCTTCTCTCACCTACCCGCTAGTGATATGGAGCTCTTTCATGGACTCTCCTAAGTTTATGGCTACACAAGACCCTTATGGGAATTGTGTAGTACGTCATGTTTTTGGATCCACCTAAACTATTCTGATGTGCTATGTGCTCATGTTATGTTAGCAAGTTTGATGCATTCATGTTTTGTAAATTGTGGATTTTGGTTCAAAGCTTAAGAAACATGTGTTTTATGAACTCAATGAAAGTTTTCTATGACAAGCAAAATGGTTTCAAAGGTTTTGCTTATTTTTTTTATTATAAACTGTTACCCACGAGCTTTCAAGCTCATCCTCTTTTTACCCCATCTTCAGGTGATAGCTAAGAGATCAAGTGATCAAGAGTCTAAGAGAAATTCTCCAAATTTGCTAAATTTGTAGTTGAGATGGTTTTAGGAATGCACAATGTTATAGTTGCATATCAAGTGTATTTGTTTAAGAATTGTTGTAATTTGAGACTTTGAGATGATGTTATAATGTGGCTTAGAATGCCATCAAAGATTTGTAAAAACTTTATTCTTGTGAGGTTAAGGAACTATGAAGTGTGTATGGATGATATTGAGATGATTATCAGCTTGAACAGATGGTTTGAGCATAAATTGTGGATATATATATATATATACACACACACACGTATGCCTAAGTGAGATTCATGGGAAGGCAAGACGGGATTTATGATTAATCAAATGTAGTTGGACATGATGAGACAGATGAGTTAAGTTTTGAGAGTATAATGAAGTCAATTTGGTAACTGTATGGTTAAGCTCAGGACATTCCAAGTTTGCGAAATACAAAGTTTCAAGCCTTCCATAGGGTAAAATTTGAGTGATGAATTAAGGAAAAAAAATCTGGATTGATTTAGGCTAAACTAGACCAAGTTGTCTGCTAAAAAACTGTAGGTCTTTCTTTTAGCTTTCCAACGGTATGTAGTATGAAATTTTTGAACCTCTAGATCGAAGGTTATGGTCCTTAAAAAGGGAAATGCTTAGGAGTATAAAGATGTATCGTCTGTAAAGACGCATCGTCTGTGATGACGTCGCATCGTCTGTGATGACGTCATTATGTCTATAGGGATGCATTTTCTGTAAAGATGTATTGTCTATAAAGACGTATCATCTGTGATGACGTCATCTTCTATAGAGTTGTATCGTCTGTAAAGACACTTCGTCTTAAGAGTTGCATCATCTTAAGTTGACTTTACTTCGTTTTAAGTTGACTCCACTTCGTCTTAAGAGTTGCATCGTCTTTAGTTGACTTTGCTTCATCTTAAGTTGACTCCGTTTCGTCTTAAGAGTTACATCATCTTAAGTTGACTTTGCTTTGTCTTAAGTTGACTCCGCTTCATCTTAAGAGTTGCATTATCTTAAGTTGACTTAAGTTGACTCTGCTTCATCTTAGGAGTTGCTTCGTCTTAAGTTGACTTTGCTTCATCTTAAGTTGACTCCGCTTCATCTTAAGAGTTGCATCGTCTTAAGTTGACCCCACTTCATCTTAAGGCTTTATTTCGTCTGCTTTCCTCTTCGTTTGCTTTCTACTTCGTCTGCTTTCCGCTTCGTCTGCTTTTTGCTTTGTCTATTTTCTGCTTCATCTACTTTCTGTTTCATCTGCTTTTTGCTTCATCTACTTTTTGCTTCAACTGCCCTTTTCGCTTCGTCTGCATTCCACTCTGCTTACTTTCTGTTTTGTCTATTTTCTGTTTCGTCTACTTTCTGTTTCGTCTGCTTTGCTTCGTCTGCTTTTTGCTTAGTCTGCTTTCTGCTTCGTCTTTCTGATTCGTCTATCTTTTGTTTCGTCTGCTCTTTGGCTTCGTCTGTCCTTTTTGCTTCGTCTGCCTTCTTGTTTCACCTACTTTCTACTTCATCTGCTTTTTGCTTCGTCTGCTTTCTACTTATGTGACCTAAACTTCTTCTTCTATACACCATTCATTTGATGCTATTGTCTGCTCCATTTTTGGCCCTTCAGACAATAGAATTTATCTTCAAGGTCTTTATGAAAGTTGCAGATCTTGAAGTCCTCTTTCGAACCCTCCTAGAATGATCTTGATATGAAAGCCCTAGAGCAAGTTATGCCTTTTGTCCCAAGATAGGTGCAATATGATTGAGGTCAAAATCCTGTTTGATTCTTTCAGCCATAACTTCGTTATCCGACCTCCAAATGAGGTGAATCCTATGTCTAGATAAACTAGAGACATAGAGCTATCAAATAATCTGAAGGAATAGAATTTTAACCTAGCCTTTAAGATGTTCAATATCTAGATGGAAGTTGAGCATAGAATGTTGCTTCAGTATAAGAAAGATTCAGAAGTTAGGGCTTGACACAATGGTATAAGAGAATGAGGATGAACTGAGGATGACTAATGAGGGTTACATAGGAATAACCATGCATAGCATCGAGCACAAGTACACGGTTTTTGATAAAGAATGTTAGGCTCCAAAATCGATGCCCAACAGTTATAGTATCAAAGCAAGAAGAGGAATCAATGATAGTTAAGAAGACTTCGAGGGAATAAGTTCAGTGATTATGTTATGTTATCTGAGCAAGAGTTGGGTTTCGAAAATGGACCCAACACATATTCAAACCTTGCTCTTACGGTAGAAATGCAATCATTTAGATAAACACATAATCTTTTTAATCATATGCATCATTAATCAATCAAGTCATTTACTTCAATTTAAGATTATAAGAAAATTGTTCCCATATAAGTTATTCTTTTTATTGTGTTTTTAATTATATGATAATTATAGTTTATTTAATTGATCATTATCTCATATTTATAAATAATGTCAAGATATTAACTGTAAATATCCCACCCCAAACTCATCATATTTGTTATTACTTTATCACCCTATATCAAATGAACTACGTTGTAAGTAATATATTAAGCCGACCCTTATCTCGATCAACTTGCTACACCATTTTTGTAGATTTTTATGATATAAATGTAGTTCTCAGTTGCATATTTACAAGATACGATAAGCTCATTCCATTATTTGGCGCCGTTAAAAGTTAAAACTAAAACATAAAGAGAAGACTAAATAAATATTTTGGCCTATGTGTTGGTTTCCAATACTTTACGAATACATATTTAATTCTTAATGTTCATTGCGATTAATTTTAATGTAAAAAGGATAAAATAAAAATTTTCTTATTTAATAAGAAAAATCATAGATGACCACTAATAATTGATTATGCAATTAGATCCTTATGTTTAACAATAAGTTTCATATTTTTTAACTAATATACCTCATAAAACTAATTATATGGAAATATAGATTCATAAAATTAAAATAAAGAAGCATATTCATTTAAGTGTTTTGTCAAATTCTTTGTTATTATGAGAACATACATAGGCATGTAGTAATTTTCGGTCAAATTTTATATTTGTTTTGAAGGCATTTCAATTACAAAAAAGTTTTATATAGCTTGCTCCGTCAACTTTTCCATTCTTTTTAATGAGATTATAGTTTTGCACCTAATTGGAAGGTTTAGCATAAATGAGAATGCCAGCATTTCCATTTCATGAACCATATTTGGGTATTGACGATTTGACACTGAAGTTTTAGGAATGCAAGAAAATGTTTCAACCAGTAATCATGTAGGATCATCGTATTCATGGTAGCTTTTGGGAATGAAAGTAAACACGACAAGAGCAACTCAAATTCTAAACCTTTTTGAGTTTTTCTTGAAAATGGAAGAAAAAGTAGCACTCTTCTTTCCCACAGCCTACCTCACCCTTACTAATGGATGAGGAATGCCATTTTGTTATATATATATATAGATTATACTTAATAGAAGATAGTGCGACCCCATCGTATGTAATTCCCCATAAATTCAAATTCCTCGCACCTAGTATCTGCTGCCGAAGCTAACATTCAGGTAAACTTATGCAGAACAACAACATATTTAAAGTTGAATCAAGACACATAAGAAACAATGATTGCTTCCATCAAATATGTGAATATGTATAGCATATACATATTTATATTTAATAATACAACTGAACCATCGATGATCTTTTATCTTTTGTCTATTCTTGCTTGTTGATGAATGAGAAATTTTGTTAGCAAAAGAAATATGCTAGATATACACATAGTTACTATTATGCATGTTATAAAAAAAACTCAAAATAATGCAATAGCTTTACATATGAATTTAAGATCATAAATTCTTTACATTTATATCAAAGTGGGCTTTTAGGATAATCCTATTCGATTAATAGTTTTTCAATAGAAAAATTGTTACTCCTCTTCTTCCATATCAAAAAACAATAAGCATTATAAAAACTCTACAGGCAATGCAGTTTCTCCCCTTACTACAAAAATTACATTGCCAGGTCCAATCAACAAACTCTTTTCAGTTACCAGGATATATTGAAAATAGAGGGAGTAAAAAGAATGAATACAAAGTGAGGAAACATGATGCTGTGGATAAATGTTTATTTTTCTACAATAGATTAGTCTTATATAGACATACATAAATAACTAAATAGGAGGAAACCATGATATGATATGTTTTACAACTACACAAATGTGATATCACCTAAAAATACAGGAACATAATATAATTAATTCCATTTGCAAATAAATAAAAGACATAGTAAATAAATAGTTTAAAGAAATTAAATCAATAGTAGACTCGTCATATCAAGTATATATACACATTGAATTAACAAAATCGTAATCAATCTAAAAATTACAAAAACTATCCATAAACCCACTCTGAACTTTCGTCGAACACTTCAAAGCCATGACCATATTATCCCAAATCACCTAAACATATAATCTCTTCTTCCTTAACATACTGTCACACAATGCAAAGCCAAATGCATTGTGTTACAGATAATCAAAACAAATGAATAAACACTCTAAAACCCAGATTAAATCGTCCACTTCAACCGAATAAAAAACCAACATTTAACCCAACATTCATCACAAACAAAATAGTTGAACGACTTACCTCCACCAACACGCAAATGCACTCCGACTGTAGATGACAGAGGGACGTTAATTGGTAAAGCAACAACAAAATGGCTCCACAAATTCCAAGCACTCTGGCATAACGTGGCTTGAGAGAGAGGGAAGGCGAAATAGTTGCATACGCGGGACTGACTAGCGAAAAACTTGTGTTTTTTATTCTCTTATTATAATGATCTAATTTTATTCTTCAAATATGCATAATTGCTTTTCAACTTTTTAACCTCTTTAACATACTGTACAATTAATTTCTTATAATAAGCATACAGTTCATGATAAGCGTCTCTTAATTCATCAATTTTAAGATCAGATTCATAATTATATACCTTTTCTTCTTTTAAATTGGCCATGAGCCAAACATTGTTTACTGCTTCAAACTCTTCTTCATCAAAATTTTCAAAATCTTCTTCAAACCAAGTTATAGTCATAGCTTTATTTCTATGTCTTCTTTTTTCTATTATGTCCTTTTAGAGAAGAAGGGGACATTTTAGTCTGGTGTATCCAAGCTTTTTGCAGTGACAACATATAATTTGAGAATTCTATGTACTGTTGTTGTCTTTTGACATAGACCTGTTGTTTCCAGTTTTCTTATTTCCTTCTCTTTTCTTTATCAACTTCTTTATGTAAAATGGTGCATACTTTCTAACTATAAGGTTGAATTCATCATCTCCATGTATTTGTAACTTAGTTTCGCTTTCATCACCATTAAATGAATTTGATTCATCCACAATTTTTAGAGCCATTCCTCTTCTATAAGAGCAAGGATCCTTCATCTCGTCTGAGCTTTGTCTCATGAATCATCAAGTTTTCTATTAGCTAATCAAGTGAAATAGTGTCTAAATCCTTTACAGTTTCTATAGCAGTTACTTTAGGTCTCCACTCCTTTGGCAATAACCTTAGGATCTTTGTCACGAGGTCATCTTTGGAATATACCTTTCCCAATATTTTTAAGGCTATGATGATGTTGATGAGATACAAAAAATTCATCTATGGTCTCTCCTTATTTCATGCTAATAGTTTCATATTGATGCACTAAAAAACTTATCCTATGTTTCTTTACCTCATTTGTTCCTTCAAAGGTAATTTGAAGTTTATCCCACATTTCCTTTGTTGTAGAAAAATATGATATCTTTTCATATTCTTCTAGAGATAATGCACAAATCAAATTATGTCTTGCTTTAGCATTTAGCTACGTATTTCTTCTATCAACATCAGTCCACATCTATACATTGTCAGTAGCAGGAAGTGTAGCTCCTACTTTAATAGCTTGTAAGACTTCAATATCTACACATTGAAGATAGATTGTCATCCTCTCCTTCTAATAAGAATAGTTGTTTCCATTAAAATAAGGAGGCTTTATAACAGATTGTCCTTCATGACTTCTCAAGTTGTTTGCCATAATCTATAACATGTTGTAAAATACAATAAATGTGAAACTTTGCATACCAAATGATAAGGCAAACATACACAAGAGGGGGGCGGGGGTTAATTATATGTGATTTGAAAGATTTTGCAAGTTACTACCAAATCGTACAGAACACAGACTATTGTTAAAATTTAAAATCAAAGGAACCTTTTGCAATTTGAAAACAACAATAGCTATAATGCAGAATTTTAAAAGCTAAGGAAAGAGAAAGAATGACACAAACAATTTATACTGGTTCGACTTATAACCAAGTTTACGTCCAGTTCTCAATTATCCAACTTGAGTATTTCACTAAAATCTCCAAGTAGTGATTTGACAAGCCTCTCCAAGATTACAATTACATCTTTTGCAAGGTTCTTCAACTATCCATACTAGTAGTATTTGATCAATCTCTACAAGTGCTCAACTATTGAAATTAGGATATGCTCAATGTGAGTTACAATGAATAATCTCTCTCAATAGAGTATTTTCACTTTCTAAAACACAAAGGGTAGATAAAGATATGACTTTCAAGAGTGAGTATAACTGTTACTAATATATTTCTAAAATTTGGTAGTGAGTAGATGCAACATCTCTTCTTTAAATAGGATTGACTAGCCATTGCTTTAATTTTATCACGAATTGACTTAATCAACTTTGAATATGTTAAAACATCTTCCTCATCATCTTTGATAGTATCTTCAAATATCCAACTGTTTGAATAAGCTTTTGACTGTGTCTTGAAGCCAACTATTGAAACAGATGAATACATGTTCCTTCGTCTGTACATAAAAGATAGGGACTATCCATTCCAGATTTTGTGGAACCGTTCTAACTGTTTGAATGAGTTTGTTAAGATGGTTTTTGTAAAATAGGAGTTGTTAGATGTTTATTCTTTAATTTAAAAAGAGAACTAAGTTATGTAACCTTTTCTATATTGTTATCTTTTGGATAAATTAGATAATTCAGTTAAATTTGAGTTTGAAATGTAACTAAACCCAAATATTCTTTAATCACTAAATCTGAATCCAAAATTTGATTATTCTTTCAAACCAATCTAAAATTTTCTAAAATTTAAATGATAAGGAATTATTTTATATCAAAAAAGCTAATAAAAACATAAATTAATTGAGACAAAGTTGAAAAAAGGTTTTAAAACAAAAACAAAATAATTATAAAATCTTATTAATGAAATTTAATAAAATAATAAAATAATAAAATAAAGTCAAAATTACACCTTAGCAACCTAAAAATGTTTTGTCTTATAGTGATGGTTATAGTTAAATGAATTTATATAAATTGAATGAGCAATCACATAATGATATAAAATTATATGCATGAATAGGAATAACTTATGCCATACGCTTTAGCAAGGAGTTTTACATAATTAATTCAAGAGTCATATAAGATATGATTGATAAGTTTGCAATCTATCTAATTTAATTTAGTAAGTTTGTTACAAAAACTTAATATCAATTAAATTAAATGGGAACTTCGCTTACTAGGAAATTATTTGATGAATTCTATAATTAATAAATAATGCTATCAATTTGTTTGAATTAGTTGGAAAAATCAAATATATAAATAAGGTTCTTATTTTATTTGGTTTTATGGCATAAATTAATACTTACTCTTTTATGTTTTTGGCTGGTAGATAATATGAGTAAAATTTTATCCTTGAGAAATATATTGAATGTTAATAACCTTACTAGACCTAATTTCTATTGAACTAGTTTTTCAACTTGAGAAGTATTCTCAAGTAATAAAAGATTAGTATGCTAGGCTTAATTTTATCATAAAGACTAGTATTTTGTTACTTACATCAACCGTCAAGATATAGAAATGCAGCCATGGAATATCTTTCTAAGTGCCTGTTTGGATGGACTTTTGGAAGGTTAATAAGTACTTTTCTCCACTATAAAAACCTTTTTAAAGAAAATTGTAGGTTAATATAAAGTGATATTAATTAAATAACAACAATTGGTATCACCTCTTTTTGAATTAATTATAAAACAACTATGACATTTCTAACTACTTACTTCAAATAGAACGTCACTAAGAATCCTTATATGGACCAAAATAAGGAAATTGGTATAAAAAAGGCCAAATGTGAATTAAAGTGAGGAAGAAATTGGTGGCCTAGGACAAAGACAAAAAAAGAAATAGGTACATGTAGTAGAAGCGAAAATGTCAACAAAAAGAGTAAGAAGCCATGGAGAAACATAAGAAGTGATTAAAAACCTTAGAGTATATGGATGTTGGACCTCGAGTTGGGTCGAATCACAAAGTTTAAGTTTAAGTATGACTCCAATATCAATTAAGTCAGATTAAATTTGTTAACTTCAAGTTCAATCAGGTCAAATAAAGTCAAATTCAAACTATTTTGTAAAGTCTAATATATTTTATTTTTTAATATTAAAAACTAATTTGACACCATAAATAATTGTAAAAGTCAAATTAAATCCTTAGCAATGAAAATGTGGCTCTTGGAGTTCTTCAGCTCAACTCTTTCGTGTTGTGCTTTCGGCTATATTACTAGCACCACTGGGCATGGCAATTGGGCCCAAGCCCAGCCCTATTCGGCCCATTGCCATCCTTACACCACATACCACCATTCTATGGATTCATTGGATAGTTTGAAATTTTAGTTCTTATGTGTTAGTTTTCTAGTCCATGCAACCCAAAAATAGCATTATTGACAATAATTCCATATCTAATTTATATCAGGAAATTTTGTTTGAATATATTGTTTTCTTTGATCAGACGTGAAAGCCTAGTCAACTTTATTTCTTGGATTACAAACCCTCTTTTAAAATTAGCATTGTTCCTCGAATTTTTGTTAATTATTATAACATTTACAATACATATAAAGTTTCATTATATCTAGATATAAAACTATTTGTGAACTCCATTTTGTTTATCAGCAGCACCATCAAAGGGTTGCCCTTAAACATGAGCATGGTAGAGAAAATTATTCCTCCATTAAGAAGTATTAACAGCCACAATCTCTGTGGTTTGCACTTACTCCAGTTGCAACTCAAAACCCGAGTCCGATAATGACATCAAGAACGAATTATTGTTTACACTTTCCTATTGACAATGACTTAAAATTGACTTCTTTTTGGGCGTAAGAATGCTCTCTATATTGCTGCAAAGTAGTCCTTGCTCAGCTTTGGGTCTGACTTCATAGACCTCTCACCAGGCTTCCAGCCAGCGGGGCAAACTTCATCTGGGTTTTCTTGCACATACTGTAAAGCCTGTAACAGAGGGAAACAAAAATCAAATAGCAGGAAATTATAAGTTTCCCGTGTAGACCATCTTTCTATTCCAAACGTGGCATGATGAGATTTTGGACTAATTCAGTCCTACTCATTAATCATAATCACCTGGAGTGTTCTCATTGTCTCATCAACACTACGGCCAGTTGCAAGGTTGTTAATTGTTGAATGTTGGATCACACCTTCCTTGTCAATGATGAATAGTCATCTCAATGCAATCCCCTGATATTCAAACCAAATAACTTCAGAAAAAGGAGAATGCTCTCCAACTAAGGATGCAACTGCAAAAATGAGTTTATCTTTATACCTGATCTGGAATCAGCACTCCGTAAGATTTGGATATTGACTTGGTGATATCAGAAATTAAAGGGTACTTCAAATCCCCAAGGCCGCCCGACTTTCTATCTGTTTGGACCCACACAAGGTGCGAGAACTATACATGTAATAGAAAGAGACAAAGCAGTCTTGATGTTTAAGCTTAACCGTGTAAATTGTTAAAACTAAGTAGATAAATCAGGTTTCAAGCATCTATGCATAAAGATGACAATATCACTGCCTGAACAATGCTAATGGCTAGCACAAAAACAAATAATTGCTCATAGATATACGAGCTAGCTGAAAAGCACATAATTGCTTATAGATATTATAACTTGTAGCATACCAAGATTATAATTTGAACAAATAAGACTTTCTAAGATTGTGCAAGTTTACAACTTCGAAAGGAAACATTCTCAATTCCAGTTATCCATCTCTTATTACATAAAGACATAAATAAAACCCATGAATGCAACACACACAAACACGTGGAAGTGTAATTTCATTGTGGCATAATGAAATCGAACTCAAACAGGCTTCAATTTAAACCCATCTCTCACATTATTTATGTTCGTACATTCATCATGACCACAAAAGAGACCTTCTATAGTCACAAAGCTCATATAGATTTGCAAACCCAATTACTTTACGAGAGAGTATGCATTGGTGTTAAAGCCCTAAGAACCGAGTAAATTTTGGAAAAGAATAGAGCATCAGGATTCAACCAAATTCAAGTTTTCCTCGCAACGTTGTACTCTAGACTAAGAACTTACCACACTATCAACTGAAACACCCAGTACTTCTGTGTTTAGTTTCTCAAACTCTCCATGGCGATCACTGAAAGCAGTAATCTCTGCGTGCAAATTTGAAAAGGGGACATACATAAACATTTACCATCGAGATTACCTCAAGATCAAAATTTCTCTCTTCAATGGCAATCAAACCTGTTGGGCAAACGAATGTGAAGTCTAATGGGTAGAAAAAGAGAACCACATATTTCTTCCCAATATATTCAGACAGTTTAACCTGCACCAAAGGGTAAACAGTCAAGGGAAATATAAAATCTTGCTAACATATGGAAAAGAACAATGAGATGTCAATTGTTCTTCTCCCAAGGATGTAACCTTTTGCATAAACACTTGATCGGTTTATTAGTTCTGGCACATAAAAAAAAAAAAAAACCCAGAATGATAAGGCCTCATTGATACTTCAACGTATTCAAGATTTTGATCACATAATACCACCAAACCAATAAAATTATTAAAAGTCGTGTAGAGATCAAAAAATTAGAAAGTACTATAGTTTGAGATCTTTGATATGTATATATAAAAATCTATATAAACCTCTATTATTGCGCTTAATTTCCAACCCATCCCCTTAGTCCCCCTTGTTTTTGGTTAAAACAATATAGTGTCCATTATTCATATGGAAGACCTCATCATCTCATATTTATTTGAAGTTTGTGATGATTTTGCTGAAAAATTGCCAAGTCACTGCTTATCATAAAAACTAGTGCTCCAAAGACTAAAATGAAGATAAACATAAGATGAATGTTAATAAATAACTAATCATCAGCTCAAGAAGAAGAAGATTATTGAGATCAAGAGCAGAATGCGCGCGATAGTGAGTAGGAATCCTATCGGACACAAAGACGGTGGATTATCACGTTTGAATCGCATGGAAGACACGCTTGAATATAATTGGAACATCAAGGATTTTGCACCTGGTTCTCTTATGATTGAAGGAGATAAGCAACTTATGATATGATTCAAGATAGAAGCCCCAAGTTCGTAAGTTCACAAAAGAAGCTAGTTTCTTAGACAGTGTTTTATGTTTTGTGAATTGATTAGCCCAACATTCAATCATATCCTTCAACAACATCACAAATTTTTTCCTATAATCTAATAAAACCCAGTGCTAAACCATCAAAATATTTCAATCAGTTCCAATCATGTTCTCCATTCAATTGAAGTACATTTTTGTATACCACAATTCTTCCGCTTGTAATATTCTTTCTCCGGAGCTTAATCTTCATCCGTTTTTTTCTTTGACTCGTCATCAAATTATCTTGTAATCTTCATGTTTGTTATTATCATTATCTTCACACTTGTTCAGGAAAAACAGTGAGGTTGATGACTTCCTGATCTGTATTTATTGGCTCCTTGATTGATACTGTACGATTTTTTAATATTCATATCATTACAAGTTAAAACCAACAAAAAGCAACAAGAGTACGTAGACATCGCCTGTCCAGAAAGTACCTTAATGAACTCTTGGTCGAAAACAGCCTCCGTCTCGAAATCAGGTGCCGTATTCCCAACAAGCGGGAGTTCACCCAACTATAAATATACATATACTTATAAAAAGGATGCTCCTTGTCAAAAGAACAAAACAGACTGTGCAAATAATTTTAAAAAACTAATAAATTTGGGAGGTAGAGACAGACATACAGAGGCTTTAACGACGAAGCTCTTGGTCTTGGAGGAGGACGAAACGGAGAGGGAGGGGAAGAGCGGTTTTCTGTGGTGGCCGAAGAAGGAAGTGGGAACAGACAGGGTTACTGATGGCGAGATGGGAGAGGGCATGGACTTGGTTGGCATAGCGGACAGGGAGATGAGAGCAGGGTGGTAGCCATTTTCTCATAGAGAATGGTTGAATTGAGTGAGAGTGTGATGTTTGGCAAGTCTAAGGTAAAGAAATGAATACTTGGTAGTAGGTAGGCTTGTGCAAGTCAGGGGATAAGTACCAGGCAAAAAGCAAACGAAATCCCCTGTGCAATGCTCTTCCAACTGTTGCAGTGTCCCGACAAAAAGGGCACTGTTTGTGTTTGGCCCTTGGAAAGACCAGAGGTCTATTTTTGTTTTTCTTTTTCATTTTAGCAAGGCCAGGGCAGCAAGGCGAAGCCGCCAAATTCATTGTTGTATATTTGCTTTGTCATGGCATATGACGTGAAGATTGTTTATCAATCACCAATCTCTTCTGGAGTGAAACGTGATTCCTCGAACATTGAATTAGCATCCAAGTTCTGTTTCTTAGTCATCTTTTGATGAGAAGCAAACTATACAAGCTACATTTTTATCCTTTTTTCCTTCTTTCTTCAAAATTTTCAGATTATTTACATACAAATGGATTCAGTTTCCCGTTATTAAAAGTCGTAGTTGAAGAAAATCACAAATAATATAAGGAAAATGCTTTACCAAGTTGGATAAAAATATAATGAACAATGTTATAACTGATAAAGCAAAAATGTTCCTTTTCCACAGAAAAGAAAGAAAGAACTACCGTTTATTCGTTCCGGTGGGTAGGATTTTGAAACTTGTACAGGCAGAATGTGTGACTCGCTGCCCTTTTACTGGAACTTGTCTCTGGTTCCAAATGAGGAAGCTGATCAAACATTGGCTTTTAATGTATAAAGATTTTGAGCTTGCATAAGGTTCAACTTCTTCAAACATAGGGGAATAATGGGTTTAGAGCCTATTTGGATGAGCTTATATTAGTAGAGCTTTTGGCAGAAGAGCTTTTGTTAGTAGAGTTTTTCTAAAAAGAGCTTTTCTAAGAAGTCAGTTGATTGTTTGGCTGTTATTTAAAAAAACAACTTTTTTTAAAGAGCTTCATATAATAAACTGTTTAACAACATAAAAATAAAAAGCACTTTTAATTTTAACTACATTTTATTTTGTAATAAAAATTATTTATGTATATAAATATTATTTAAAATATATTAAACAATACGCAAAGCACAATATATTAATTATTATATAATTTTAAACCATAT
>JANSVA010000004.1:32087211-32127173 GCA_025504915.1 Erythroxylum reticulatum
CTTCTAGATGTTTTGTGGAGATTGGTGATTAAACTGGCGCTAGGAGTTTGATGGACTAGCTACCCATCAAGTCTTAACACCAAGATGAGATCTTATGTGTTAATCACTATACAGAGTAAAACGGGAGATCTAGAAGATAAACTACTATAAGGGAAAAAATGGTAATTTTACCATTTATTGTGTGGATGGCTATAATATGGTTTATATTAGAGTTTGCAATTGGACATCTTATTTGAAACATGTGTTCTCATAATATTTAGTAATTCAAGATTTCAACTAACTGTCGTTAGCGAAATGACATTTAGTTAATAAACTGGAATTAATTCTTATGAGATTAAATTAATTCTAGGCTTATTGGAGCTTGAATTATATAAGTCCAATTAAATTCTCCATTTGGCTTCTAGGAACGTTATCAAGCAAAGTAAGAAATACAAATAGAGATTTTAAGCCTATGATTGAATGTTAGGCTTACTTTAATTAATTGTTAATTAGAAGCCCATATAAACATTTAGAAATGGGCTAGACTTTGGTTTAATTTGATTAATTAAATTAAAACAAAGTTGTTAAAGATAAAAGGAGGTGGATTTTTGGTTTTAATAGGATAAATGTGCAACTGTACATTTAACATTGGTTTGTTATTTTTAATATGGTTTGAACATGCTTTATCATTCACATTTAACATTGGTTTGCTATTTTTAAGATGGTTTTAACATGCTTTATTATCATAAAATGGAGTAATAATCTTATCATTAAATGATTTAATGGTTGTCTTTTAATGATAACACGTAACCTTTTAGCATCCATTGGATTAAAGAAGAAAGAGACACATTTGATGGACCATCTTCCTTCTTTTCATAACAAAACTGAAAATGAGATATATTATTTAGGTTATTGGTCTTTTCATATAGCCATCTTAAAATAACTGATAAGAGTCTTATTTATTGGCTTCTTTATAATTGATTAAGGAAGGATGTGATGCATTGGATGCACTTCATTTCTTTCTTTGAGGCTTAACCGAAATTGAGAGAAAAAATATAAAAGGTTGTCGAATTTTATCTCTCTCTCTCCTATCTTGCATGAGAGGTGTCTCATCTTTAGCTTCTTTCTTCTAAAGCAAAATCTCTTCAAGTTTTCTTTTACTTTCCCACTAAAGGATCTTATTAACTAGATTGTCCAAGGAGAACAAGTTGTAGATTAGATTGGTCAAGAATACAATAACGAGAAGAGGATACATTACCTAGGAGAGGATACATTGCCGAGGATAGGATAACACAGCAAGGAGTTAAAGCTATAGTGAAGGAGTCGGTAATAATTCTATCTTGTTTTTATGTAAAGTATTTTCTTTATACCATATCATGTATGGCTTGGCATGTTGATTTGGATATATTACTTCCGCTGCAATTTTGATTTTTAAAATGTTTTAAAATCTACCATTTTATCCAAATATAGCATGCTTATATTTTTGATCCAAAACTAAATAAGCAATTATAGAATAGCAAAATGCACATTTATTTAGTTGAGAAACTAAGGAATGTGATTGCAAGGTAGAAATAGTCCCACCTCAAGATGTTCAAGATATGCCCCCCATATAGGACTGTAGATTGATATATTGTCAAACAATACTAAGACAAAGCAATGCAATATTGTTTGAAATATCGAATTCATAAAAGCTTGAAAGGTGGAAGGGCATTATAGAGCCTAAATCACATGACAAGAAATTGATAGTGACCTTCGTGAGTTTGGAAGATGGTTATCTTAATATCAGAAGGATGAAGGCGAACCTAATGATAAAGATCCAATTTGGAAAAGAAAAAAAACTAATAGTGGTAGGTTGCATATATTTTAGTAAGTTGTTTAGTATGTGTTTAATGGATAAATTGAATGATTAGTACATGTTTAGGTTAGGATTATGTTTTTTAGTTAGATATTTGTATTTTGAGTGTTTTATAGGTTAGAGCATGCTTTTGAGCTTAACTTTTGTGTATTTGAGGTGCCTTAATATGTTTGTTAATGTTTCAGATCAAATATCAAAGAATGGAGAGAAATCAGAGGAAACCTGGAGCAAGGCCCAAAGTCACAATCATGGTCATTAACCTATGATCGTCACAGAAGCCTAGTGGTCTGTCATAATCGTGGCCCCATATGCCACAATCATGACAGAGAGCAAAAATTAAGTGCCATGATCGTGGCACTATAGGCCACAATTGTGGCCTGTGTGACAACAAACACAGATCAACTTCTAAAACTCAACATTTTAAGGGGCATTTCTAAAACTCGTATGAGGACCCGATAGTCTATCAGAGGGCTTAAGATCTTATTAGATTTGTGGGTTTTTGTTAATTGAGAGATTGCAAATTCCATAATTCAATAAAGGTTATGATTTAGGGTTTAAGGACTATAACTCGAGAAAGAGTGATCCACCCTTCAAAAGTCTAGGACTAATACATATTAAGTCAAAAGTAATCATGTTAGTTTTTGATGATAGGATAAATCTCCCTTTTCATAATTGGCTAATCTTCCTTGTGTGATTTCCATTGTTAAGTTGACAGTGCTCAATTTGATTCCTTGTGTGTTAATTTTACATTTTAATTTCAATCAATCCATATTCATCAATTTACTTTTTTTGTAGTTTTTAGTTTCTTTTTAATAATAATTTTAGGCCTTAGATAAAGAATTAGATTAGTTCACCAACTCCTCGTGAGATTGAAATCTTTGATAGTACAAGTTACGACCTATATACTTACCAATATTGGGGGGGGGGTATTAGAAGTAAAATTTGCTTAACAAGTTTTTGGACAAGATCATGGATAAACTCATGAACATGGAAGAGGCCTATAAGAGACTAGAAGAGAAGTTTGAGTAATTAATAGACGACCATGCCTCTTATTCACAACCTAGAGCTTCTAATGAGACAGCTTTCCTGAGAATTTTGCAAGAGAAGTTTGAAAAACTATCTGAGCAATATTGAAGTACGTTTAAGAGAGTAGTGTAAGGTTATCACACTTAGGAGTGGGAAAGATCTAGAAGCAACAATGAAAAAACAAGTTGAATCCCACCTTATGGAAGACCAAGGGAAGAAGAAGGAGGGTGACTTATTCAAGAAAATTGATGTAGTTGAATCTTTAAAGGAGCAAGAATATAAAAAAAAAAAAAGATGACAACAAACATAGAGCTTAAAGCAGATATGAAGGTCTCTATTCATGAAGTGAAACAAGAAGAGGAGATGGGGGTGACTGAGGAAGAACAAGAACAGCTCACACTTTTACAGGACAAACTGCTGGATTTAATAAAAGATTCAGGGAGTTTTGTTATTCCCTTTTTTATTGATAGTTTGTTAGTAAAAAGGACATTACTGAACTTAATTGGTTTTCTTAATTTTATCAATATTTTCCTTTTGATTATCTTACAACATATAGCTCATTTACAAGCTATGAAGCTAAAATTGGGCAATAAGGGTGGAAGCAGGCCACTTATAATTGATCTCAGTTGAGTTTTGAAGGATGCAAGGTCAAGCTAATGACCATAAATTAGCACGTTTGGTAGTTAGATTAAAATTGTTATGTAACTAGATTTGTTTTAAATTCTAAAAATAAGTTATTAATGAAGTGGAATGGTTTGGATTGCTAAATCTCTTATTCCTTTAAAAGAAAATTAAGATAAGGCAACAATTGTGGGCATCAAGCGTAGTTGATTTCAGACACCATCACCATCACCACCTCAATCACCATGATTGGTTCTTATGCTCTAACCCTTATCTTTTCATTTATGCCTTTATTTTGTTCTTATGTTTTTATATTAGTTTATTTTTATTCCCACCTTGTATTTTATTTGTCCTTCTCTCATTGAGGACAATGTGTTGTCCAAGTTTAAGGAGGTTACGCTATGTGCATTATATGTTTTATTTTGAGTGTGAATTTGCATATTATAGGTTAGCATTGTTTAGGTTTGTTTAATGTAACTTGTGTGAATGTGTCAATAGCTAGGGCTTAACAAAATTGATTTAGCTTTGAACATAGTCTTTTAGGTTGTTAAGATTTGTTAGCTTGTGAAATTAATGCTCTAGGTTGCTTTGGTTAAATATGCATATTAATTAGGATATGATGTTAATTCATTCACTCTAGGAATTTACCACATTCATTTATAATTTTAGGCTAATCGAATAAGTAGCATCGTTAGTATCTTTCCATGAGAGTGATTAACTAAAGAAATGAGGTAGGCAATAATTTATATAAAAAATTGTATGTTTTGTTTAATGTATAGCTATTCTGCTGGCCATTTTTTAAATAAATCAGGTTATAAATAGAGCTAATAGCCAGTTAAGAATGTGATGTCGTTGAGTAACTGGGGGACATTCATCACAAATGTTTATCTCCACATCAAAAGGCTATAATGACATTCCAACCAATCCACTTAATAAAAACATGTCCTAGCTAAGTAATCGCGGGACACTCATCCTAAATGTTTTCCTTCACGTTAAAATGTTAGGTCCATATTAATGAAAATTAATAAAAATAGTGCATTCTTTAATAAATCTTACTGATCTTTGTGAATAGCTTGAATTTTCATGAAAAGTTTCTTAGGAATAGTTATAATTTTGATTGACAGAATAATTATGAATGTGTGTGCGCAAGTGATGGGGGTGAATGAATGTGACATTAAGTCTTGATTGGTATGTATATTTAGTCCGAAGTACTTAAACATAGATTTCATAACTTAACAAGTTAGAACAACTTGAAGGATCATGTTTTTAGTTAAATTTGTTTCGTGAAGTTCAACGTCATTATACCATTGTTGCATATATGTGTTTTGTTGTTAGGTGTGTTTTGGTGTTTTGCTCGTTTTGTTTTTACTTGAGGATAAACAAAAGTTTAAGTGTAGGGATGTTAATAGTAGTAGGTTGCATAATATTTTAGTAGGTAGTTTAGTATGTGTTTTGTGGTTAAATTGAATGATTAGTTCATGTTTAGGTTAGGAATATGTTATTCAGTTATATATTTGTGTTTTGAGTGTTTTATGGGTTAGAGCATGATTTTGAGCTTAAATTTTATGTATTTGAGGTGCCTTAATGTGTTTGTTAGTGTTTCATATAAAATATTGAAGAACGAAGAAAAATCGGAGGAAACTCGGAGCAAGGCCAAGGGCAACAATCGTGGCCATTAACCCATGACTAGAGTAGGCATAGACACAGAACAACTTCTAAAATGCAACTTTTCGAGGGATATTTCGGACTTTTGGGTCTGGGTAACCCCAATGTTTGCCCTAAATGGAAAAGATATATAAAGAAAAGAATGAAGACCTAAAAGGGAGCTCGATTTTCTACCACTTTGAGAAAGATCCAAGGAGAGAGGAAGCATAAGAGAGAAGAAGGAGAAAGGAAGACGGAGAAGAAGGGTTACAGTACTGTTATCTTCCCGATCTATTTTGACCTTTTAAGTGACATTTCATTTCGTCTTTATTGTTCTTTCTTTTGAATGTATAAGATAGATTTGATAGTGATAGATTTTCGTTTGATAGTGATCTTCTAAACTTCTTTAAGGATTTATTCTTAAATCAATGTTACTATGATTTCATTTTATGTTAATACATTGGGTATTGTGATTATTTATTATACTTGCATGCTTAGGTAACAAATCGAGAGAGTGAACCGATAACAAAATGATTAGGTTAGGTAATGAGAGTCAAACAATCTACTAAATCATGCAAATAATCAAATCATGAATTTATACGAAGAGAGATCTCGTGTGAGGACCCGATATTCTATTAGAGGGCTTAAGATCTGATTGAATTTGTGGCGTTTTTTGTTAATTGATATATTGCAAATTCCATAATTCAATTAGGGGTTATGATTTAGGGTTTAATAATTATAACTTGAAAGAGAGTAATCCACCCTTCGAAAGTTTAGAAATGATACTGTATTAACTCAAAAGTAATCAAGTTAGCATTTAATGATATGATAAATCCCCTTCTTATAATCAGCTGATCTTCCTTGCATGATTTCCATTATTAATTTGGTGGTGCTCAATTTAATTCCTTGTGACTTAATTTTACATTTTAATTTTAATAAATCCATATTCACGAATTTGCTTTTCTGGGTAGTTTTTAGTTTCTTTTTAATAATCCTTTTAAGCTTTAAATAACTTAGAATTAGATTAGTTCACCAACTCCTCGTGAGATCGACACCTTTGATACTACAAGTTACGACCCATATACTTGCAAATATTGGGGGTTAGAATTAAAGCTTGCTCAACAAAACCTTAGTGCTGTGTAGCTCATCAAGCAAGTGCTCAGTAGTCGATATACAAATGCCATGTATTATGCATTTTCTTAACAAGTAATACTGAAGATGAGAAGGAGCTAGTGCTTAGTTAAATGACTCTATTTGTTAGCATTTTCCCTTACCAATTTTTCAATCTCAAATTTTTAAAAGTGTGGGAAAAGATAGGGGTGGACATTGACAAATGTGGTGTTTAGGTTAAGAGGAATTATAAGGTCTGAAGGAAAAGGAAGTGATAGCCCTATCAGAGTAGCAAAAATGGCTAAAAACTGGTGGAGTAAAGACTAAAGGGCCTAGAGGAAATGTGGAAGTCTAATTGTTTTGGTCTTTGGTGGAGGAAAGGTTTGGGAAGGGTCAACGGTCTTATGAGAATATTTGGCCATAAGATTAGTGTTTGCACAAGTTTGAGGTTGCTTATAGTTAAAGGGCTTAAGATCTGATTACCTTTATGGGTTTTTTGTTAATTGAGATATTGCAAATTCCATAATTCAATTAGGGGTTATGATTTAGGGTTTAATAATTACAACTTGAAAGAGAATAATCCACCCTTTGAAAGTTTAGAAACGATACTATATTAACTTAAAAGCAACTATGTTAACATTTAATGATAGGATAAATCTACCTTTTTATAATCAGCTAATCTTCCTTGTGTGATTTCCATTGTTAATTTAGTGGTGCTCAATTTGATTCCTTGTGACTTAATTTTACATTTTAATTTCAATCAATCCATATTCATGAATTTACTTTTCTGGTTAGTTTTTAGTTTCTTTTTAATAATACTTTTAAGCTTTAGATAACTTAGAATTAGATCAGTTCACTAACTCCTCGTGAGATCGACACCTTTGATACTACAAGTTACGACCCATATACTTGCAGATATTGGGGTTTAGAAGTAAAACTTACTCAACAAAACCTTAGTGCTGTGTAGCTCAATAAGCAAGTGCCCAATAGTCAAAATAAAAATGCCATGTATTATGCTTTCTCTTAACAAGTAATACCGAAGATGAGAAGGAGCTAGTGCTTAGTTAAATGACTATGTTTGTTAGCATTTTCCCTTACCAATTTTTCAATCTCAAATTTTTAAAAGCGTGGGAAAAGATAGGGGTGGACATTGACAAGCGTGGTGTTTAAGTTAAGAGGAATTTTATGGTCTAAAGGATAAGGTCGCGGTAGCCCTATCAGAGTAGCAAAAATGGCTAAAAAATGGTGGAGTAAAGACTAAAGGGCCTAGAAGAACTATGGAAGTCTGATTGTTTTGCTCTTTGGTGGAGGAATGGTTTGGGAAGGGTCAATTGTCGTATGAGAATATTTGGCCATAGGATTAGTGTTTGCACTTGAGTTTGCTTATAGTTAGAGAGCCTAAGATCTGATTGGCTTTATGGGTTTTTTGTTAATTGAAATTCCATAATTCAATTAGGGCTTAGGATTTAGGGTTTAATAATTATAACGTGAAAGAGAGTAATCCACCCCTTAAAAGTCTAAGACCGATACTGTATTAACTCAAAAATAATCATGTTAGCAATTAATGATAGGATAAATCCCCTTTCTCATAATCGGCTAATCTTCCTTGTCCGATTTCTATTGTTAATTTGGTGGTGCTCAATTTGATTCCTTATGACTTAATTTTACATTCAATTTCATTCAATCCATATTCATGAATTTACTTTTCTGGGTAGTTTTTAGTTTCTTTTTAATAATCCTTTTAAGCTTTAGATAACTTAGAATTAGATTAGTTCACCAACTCCTCGTGAGATCGACACCTTTGATACTACAAGTTACGACCCATATACTTGCAAATATTGGGGGTTAGAATTAAAGCTTGCTCAACAAAACCTTAGTGCTGTGTAGCTCATCAAGCAAGTGCTCAGTAGTCGATATACAAATGCCATGTATTATGCATTTTCTTAACAAGTAATACTGAAGATGAGAAGGAGCTAGTGCTTAGTTAAATGACTCTATTTGTTAGCATTTTCCCTTACCAATTTTTCAATCTCAAATTTTTAAAAGTGTGGGAAAAGATAGGGGTGGACATTGACAAATGTGGTGTTTAGGTTAAGAGGAATTATAAGGTCTGAAGGAAAAGGAAGTGATAGCCCTATCAGAGTAGCAAAAATGGCTAAAAACTGGTGGAGTAAAGACTAAAGGGCCTAGAGGAAATGTGGAAGTCTAATTGTTTTGGTCTTTGGTGGAGGAAAGGTTTGGGAAGGGTCAACGGTCTTATGAGAATATTTGGCCATAAGATTAGTGTTTGCACAAGTTTGAGGTTGCTTATAGTTAAAGGGCTTAAGATCTGATTACCTTTATGGGTTTTTTGTTAATTGAGATATTGCAAATTCCATAATTCAATTAGGGGTTATGATTTAGGGTTTAATAATTACAACTTGAAAGAGAATAATCCACCCTTTGAAAGTTTAGAAACGATACTATATTAACTTAAAAGCAACTATGTTAACATTTAATGATAGGATAAATCTACCTTTTTATAATCAGCTAATCTTCCTTGTGTGATTTCCATTGTTAATTTAGTGGTGCTCAATTTGATTCCTTGTGACTTAATTTTACATTTTAATTTCAATCAATCCATATTCATGAATTTACTTTTCTGGTTAGTTTTTAGTTTCTTTTTAATAATACTTTTAAGCTTTAGATAACTTAGAATTAGATCAGTTCACTAACTCCTCGTGAGATCGACACCTTTGATACTACAAGTTACGACCCATATACTTGCAGATATTGGGGTTTAGAAGTAAAACTTACTCAACAAAACCTTAGTGCTGTGTAGCTCAATAAGCAAGTGCCCAATAGTCAAAATAAAAATGCCATGTATTATGCTTTCTCTTAACAAGTAATACCGAAGATGAGAAGGAGCTAGTGCTTAGTTAAATGACTATGTTTGTTAGCATTTTCCCTTACCAATTTTTCAATCTCAAATTTTTAAAAGCGTGGGAAAAGATAGGGGTGGACATTGACAAGCGTGGTGTTTAAGTTAAGAGGAATTTTATGGTCTAAAGGATAAGGTCGCGGTAGCCCTATCAGAGTAGCAAAAATGGCTAAAAAATGGTGGAGTAAAGACTAAAGGGCCTAGAAGAACTATGGAAGTCTGATTGTTTTGCTCTTTGGTGGAGGAATGGTTTGGGAAGGGTCAATTGTCGTATGAGAATATTTGGCCATAGGATTAGTGTTTGCACTTGAGTTTGCTTATAGTTAGAGAGCCTAAGATCTGATTGGCTTTATGGGTTTTTTGTTAATTGAAATTCCATAATTCAATTAGGGCTTAGGATTTAGGGTTTAATAATTATAACGTGAAAGAGAGTAATCCACCCCTTAAAAGTCTAAGACCGATACTGTATTAACTCAAAAATAATCATGTTAGCAATTAATGATAGGATAAATCCCCTTTCTCATAATCGGCTAATCTTCCTTGTCCGATTTCTATTGTTAATTTGGTGGTGCTCAATTTGATTCCTTATGACTTAATTTTACATTCAATTTCATTCAATCCATATTCATGAATTTACTTTTCTGGGTAGTTTTTAGTTTCTTTTTAATAATCCTTTTAAGCTTTAGATAACTTAGAATTAGATTAGTTCACCAACTCCTCGTGAGATCGACACCTTTGATACTATAAGTTACGACCTGTATACTTGCAGATATTGGGGGTTATAAGTAAAACTTGCTCAACAAAACCTTAGTGTCGTGTAGCTCATCAAGCAAGTGTTCAACAGTCAATATAGAAACACCATGTATTATGCTTTTTCTTAACAAGTAATACCGAAGATGAGAAGGAGCTAGTGCTTAGTTAAATGACTCCGTTTGTTAGCATTTTCCCTAACTAATTTTTCAATCTCAAATTTTTAAAAGTGTGGGAAAAGATAGGGGTGGACATTGATAAGCATGGTGTTTAGGTTAAGAGGAATTTTATGGTTTGAAGGACAAGGCAGTGGTGGCCCTATCAGAGTAGCAAAAATGGCTAAAAAATGGTGGAGTAAAGACTAAAAGGCCTAGAGGAATTGTGGAAGTGTGATTGTTTTGGTCTTTGGTGGAGGAAGGGTTTGGGAAGGGTCAATTGTCCTATGAAAATATTTGGCCATAGGATTAGTGTTTTCACAAGTTTAAGGTTGCTTATAGTTAGAGGGCTTAAGATTCGATTGGATTTGTGGGTTTTTTGTTAATTGAGATATTGTAAATTCCATAATTCAATTAGGGGTTATGATTTAGGGTCTAATAATTATAACTTGAAAGAGAGGAATCCACCCTTCAAAAGTCTAGGACCGATACTGTATTAACTCAAAAATAATCATGTTAGCATTTGATGATAGGATAAATCACCCTTCCCATAATCGGCTAATCTTCCTTATATGATTTCCATTGTTAATTTGGTGGTGCTTAATTTTGATTCCATGTGACTTAATTTTACATTTCAATTTCAATCAATCCATATTCACGAATTTACTTTTTTGGGTAGTTTTTTACTTTCTTTTTAATAATCCTTTTTGGCTTTAGGTAACTTAAAATTATATTAGTTCACCAACTCCTCGTGGGATCTGCGCCTTTGATACTATAAGTTACGACCCGTATACTTGCAAATATTGGGGGTTAGAAGTAAAACTTGCTCAATAAAACCTTAGTACTGTGTAGCACATCAAGCAACTCATCCACTGTTGGAATTGGAAACCTACCTTTTATGTTGACAATATTAAGTGCGCCATAGTCTATATAGAAACGTCATGTATTATGCTTTTTCTTAACAAGTAATACTAGAGCTAAGAAGGAGCTAGTACTTAGTAAATGACTCCGTTTGTTAGCATTTTCCCTTACCAATTTTTCAATCTCAAATTTTTAGAATTGTGGGAAAAGATAGGGATGGACATTAACAAGCGTGGTATTTAGGTTAAGAGGAATTCTATGGTCTGAAGGACAAGGTAGTGGTAGCCTTATCAAAGTAGCAAAAATGGCTAAAATAGGGTGGAGTAAAGACTAAAGGACCTAAAGGAAGTATGGAAGTCTAATTGTTTTGGTCTTTGGTAGAGGACTAAAGGGCCTAGAGAAACTGTGAAAGTCTAATTATTTAGGTCTAAAGGGCCTAGAGGAACTGTGGAAGTCTAATTATTTAGGTCATTGGTGGTGGAAGGGTTTGGAAAGAGTCAATGGTCCTATGAGAATATTTGGCTAAAGGATTAGTGCTTGCACAAGCTTAAGGCTGCTTATAGTGATTTAGGTTAATGTGGGTTGTTGTTAGCCCCTAAAAGTGGACCCTTTTTCCCTTGTAATTAAACTCTATCCATAGCTCTTTTTAGTTGAAGATAATGAAACCAAAGTTTTGAAAGCCATTGAACACCAAGAACAAGATTAGCTCAAAAGATTAATAAGTAGCAATAGATCCACCTGGAAGCAGGTTTTACCCAAAAGAGTAGATCGGCTTATAAGCATGTCCCATTGTAGTCCAATATATCACCATTACAGACTGTGATTTTTAAATGGGGAGAGGTTGAATGGCAAGGCCCAAGTAAGATGCTAAATGGGTTTGAATAAAATTATTTGTGGATCCACCGTCAATTAAAACAGTAAATAGGCATAGAGCATGATAATTTGTGCGTAGAACGTACTACTTGACTTACAAGGGCGTGGAAAGAAATTTATGGAGGGATTGCAAGTGTGTTATCAGATGGTGAGTCAAGTGGGCTCTCAATCAGTATAACTGAAAGCAATGACTCAATCATGGAAACATATCGGTCTTCAGCTTCAGCGAGTAGACAAAGGAACTGGGAGGATTTATACAAGTGTCCACGAGAAAAATTCTCATCACAGTTGTAATCACAAGCCCTTCTCGCATTGAGTTGCCATTTCGGTAAGGGTAATGCGTTTGATGATAAATGGCCTTTTGGGCGTTAAAGGTAGGAGATTGGGTGATAGGAGTTGTGTTTTGGGTAAGGTGAGATGTGGATGGGGGATGAGGCAATATGCTTTCTATCTAGGTGGTTTGAAAAGCAGGGTAGCTGGAAATTCAGTGGGATCCTTATTTAACAGCATTGCATTTGTATTCAATGAATTGTGCCATGCCTATAACTTTATAGAGAGTTTTAGGATTGAGCATAAATAACTTACGTTGAATGTCATCTCGTAACCTCAAAAGGAAATAGTTCAATAAGTTCGAATGGCTCAATCCCGAGGTTCTGGTGGATATAGGCTCAAATTCAGACAGGTACACTACTGCTTCAATTTATAGAGTTACCCCGTATGGTTCATAAATTTTAAGGGTCCAAAACAAAGCTCTAGTTGTTACGTAAACACATCCCAGGTAGATAAATGAGCTGTAGAATATAGGTAGTGGTACCACTGAAGAGCAGGTCTAGTTATGTAAAAAACGGCAATGGTAAGTTTCTAATCTTAAGGGCTGTAGTGGTAAGTGAAGAAATACTCAATTTACAAGAGTCACCCAACAAAATTTTCACGAGAGAACGAATTTCCAATTTGAAAAGTCGGAGAAGCCTAGATGGTTGGGACTCTGGAGGTGGAGGGGTGGTGTAATGGGGAGGCATTTGACTGGAGGATTGAGGTTGAGATACTATGGAGGAGAATGGGTCCAACATTAGGGAGGGTCAAGGATTTGGCAGAGGAAGCACGCAAGGTTAGGTCTGCTGTTTTTCAAACTTGTCAAATTTAAGCATTATATCTGCCATTACGGTTTGGTGGGAGGAGAGTGATTTTTGGATTGATTCAAAGGTTTTTGAGTGATGTCATGTAGTTTTAGATAGGGAATCAATCTGTGGAATAAGGGCAGTGTGTTGGTTCAATTTGATCTTTTGCTAGTTGTCCTTCAAGAGCCTCTGACATGGTAACCATACCTTCTGTCATGATTTGCTCTCAACTTGGGTACCCGAAATGATGAAAAGATGAGAAAAATATAAGGTATTACATGAAGAACGTCAGAAAAGAGAAGAGGGAGGGAGAAGAGATAGAGAAAGAAAGAATAGAAGTTAATAATTCTCTATTGTCTCTCTGATATTCATTAGTCTGTATATAATAGTGCTTGTTATAACAAACTCATAACTGAAAACATAATGGAAAACACATAATAGAAAGTATAAAGGAATGTTGACAGCACTTATACCATTTATGTGTCATCACAAAATCCTTGTAGTTTGCTATCTTTTCCCGACTACGAGAGCTCCTATTATTTAGGTTTGTATCAAAGAAGCCTAAACCTGCATCACCATCTCTCGTCATCTTCTTTTATTATAACCTATAAATTTGTCGATAAACTGATGTAAGTTTGGCCACTTTTGTATTTTAGAGAGTGTTATTTGGATAGGTTATGACGAATGTTCTGCAGTTGAGCCCATCATATTAATTGTTTCAAAGATGTTTGTTTTTACAATAGGTTAGACGTAAATACAAGGTCCAAGCATATTGATGTTGGGTTTTACATATTTAAAGTTGCAATAAAATCTTATTGCAAAAGTATGAACTATACCATCTGTAAGATTTTTTTCTTTTTGAGGATGAATGAAAACTTTTATTGAAACTGTAGCAAAAGCTATTAAACTTCTACAATTTCGGGCCATTATATATAAAGACTAGTTCAACACAAAAAATGAGAATATGGTTACAAATTTCAAATATTCTGTATGAGCTTCATGTTTGGTGTGAATTTACTTTATGCTTGCCTTGCTATCATTCTGATCTAATTTATAGTGTTGTCAGTTGTCTAATACTTTTTCCTTTGTATATTATTTTGTTATGTTTGATATTTCCCAGTAGTTTCTCCTTTGTATTATTCTTTTGTTCCTCTCTCTCTATATTGAATAGATTGTTAAAGTGAAAGTGGTTTTGAGCAGCTCACCATTTTTCTTAAGTTCTTTGATGGTAACCCATACTATACAACTATTCCAATCATATGCTTGATAATGCACCATTAGGAGATGCAACACTCTGTTCCTAATAACTTTAGAGAACTTGCATTTGAAAAAGAGATGATTCCTATTTTCCTTCTCTCATAAGACACAAATAGGATCAAAGGAGCCAAACCACCTATTCTTAGCTTATTTTTCATAACTAGCCAGCTAACCAATGAAACTTTGGGATTCCAAATATGTTTTCATAGTAACTCATACCATGGTATAATCTCCAGGTTAGTTCTATAAATCTTATGGCAACATCATTTGTGATATAACCATTAGTATTACCTAAACAAATGATTTTGTCTTCTCTATGCACATGAAGAATCTGAGGTAGGCAATTAGAAAGTATGTAAGAGCCTCTAAAGTTGCAATGCATGCAATATAAGTGAAGAGACTTTAATATTTAAAGGAATTCGATTCCTTAAAGGTAGGAGATCATTTATGATGAATAAGGGATTGTGTTCATTCCATTTTTTATGGCAAACCAAACTCTTTCGCCATTCCCCAACATACACTTAATCCAACAGTCTAAAAGGTTTATCAATTTTAGCATATGTGAGAAATACCAAGAATGATCCCCGTTGATTTCCAGCTACAACAAACTCTGGTTTTTTAGGTAAATTTCATTGATCCATTTGATCCAAAGTGCTCCCTTATCATTATATAATCTCCAATCCTTTTACTTAAAAGGACTTTTTGTATAAAAGAGATGGGGATGATTCGCAGCCCTTCCATCTTCTTTGGAATAAATATCTCCCCCCATTTAACTTTTGCCCCTTTTGAGTTTTCTACCCTACCGGCCATAAGAAAGCTTTGATACACCTTTCAATCTCCTTAGTAACTCTTAGGAAGAATTGGATGAGCACTCCAATGCATAAGTAGGCTATTTAAGATAGAATTGATCAAAGTGAACCTAGTAGCAAAGGATAAAAATATGTTTTGCCAAGCATTGATTCTTGCTTTGTATGATTCAATCACAGGAATACAGTCTCTAAAATTTTGCTTAACAGTAGAAATGGGAATGTCAAGATATCTGAATGGTGGATATTGAATTTTGTAGCCAGATCTTTTTCTCATTCAGATTGATTCCTCACATATGAAGTAAAGAACATATTGCTTTTATTTGTGTTGACCTTCAATCCAGAGCAAGCTGAGAATAACTCCAAAATACCCAATATCATACCATCTATAAGAATTTGTAATGGAGCTTTGATCTTTACCACGTCAAAATGTTTTCAAAGATCTGCTAAAATATCACTCGTAGGATTAGATAACAACATACAACAATAGTTTATTATTTACATATTTATTAATTTCTGAAGCAAAAAAGTACTTTATGGAGATACACGACCTTTTATCGTGAAGAGATGTAACTATATAAACAGAAAAATTAAACTAAAAGCTAAAATTGATAAACTATGTAATCCATGATTAGTTTATGTTTGTGTATTTATTTAAAGTTCATCATTAAAAGAAGTACGTCTTGTAGCAAAATGAAAAGATGTTTGTCTGTGATTAGTTTATATTTATCTGTGTAACCAGTTTTTACTTCATAATCTTGTTATTATCTACTTTAACGATTATTATAAAAATATTCAAGGGAAAAGGGTCAAATTAGACCCAAAGTTTTCACCAAATTTCAATTTAAATTTAAACGTTTTGACATGTACAAAAAGAATCTTAAATTTTCAATAAAATTTAATTTAAAACTCAATTTAATTTCTTTGTCAATCTTATGTTACAAAAAATGTATTTGTCAAATTTTATATGTCTATTGCCACATATATATATCCTACATGGCAAATATGATCTAATAAATTAAAAATAATAAAATTTCATCTCTCTCCCTCTAAATGGAAAAGAAACTATGTTTAGATCTGCAAACTGTTAAGACCACGTACAAAACAACTTCAAGTTCCCATTTTAAGAAAAATAAAAAATTTTATCTCTCTTTTATTGTTTCTTCTATCTAAAAAAAATAAACAATGTTTAGATATATGAATTGGTAAGACCATATAATAAGAAACTTCTAGTTTCCAATATTCTGTTTCATTGAATGGAGCTTATGATAATAGTTCTTACTACATTTCCAAGTTTGATGTGCCCCTACATTTTAAGGCTAAGTTGGCCATGTTTACACATATGACAAGCAATTAATAAGAAAAACAACATAGTATAGGAAGTTTCCGAAAGTTCCCTATAATAAGACAACAAATGATCATTATAATAAGTGTGATTCTTAAATTTGACCTCAAGGTTCTCAAACTTGGCATTGACTTAGGTTGTGTAGCAGCAATCCATGTATTATTTTTTTAGTCAAATAATAGTTTGTGTTCAGTGTCCAACCGTATTTTTAAAACTTTCAGTGATTGTAGATTCCTTTTATGGTTTGTGAGAATGATGAACAAATGAAGACAAGATGGATGAAGCTCTTCTAAGGAGATAAACGACCATATAGAGTGCTACATGTTTATGTCTTGACTTACACAACTATGTGGATCAATAATGTAAATCTTTGCAAATGTGTGAAGGAACGTATGAAGAGTGAAAATATATACGATTGTGTACATGCTTGTGTGAATATACACGGCCATGTGTAGATACCATGTAACCCTCTGTAACTATGTACATCTGCTAGTAAGGCGGTGCTGAAGATATGCAATCACTTACATGGTTGTGTAAGTGAGCGTATGTAGGTTTTTAAAGAGAGTATGGTCATAACATCCAAAAGTAAGGAAAAATACAGAGAGGGAAAATAGTGTTATATTCTTATCCTTGTTTGAATGTATTTTGGGATTGATTTAATTGATTATGACATCAATTTTGATTTCAATCCTGAAATTTTGTGACGCAATTTATTGTTGTGAGGTGATTGTGAGGCAATTTATTGTTGTGAGGTGAGAGATCAACCTTTTTGTAAATTCTCATTGAGTTTAGTGGATTTGCTTGTCAGTTTAGCCCATGGTCTTTTTTACACTAGAGGGTTTTTTACATAAATTTTGGTGTTTTTTTCATCATTAAATTTCTTATTCTCATATTGTTTTATTGGTGAAAGTTGTGAAGTCCTTTCTTTTCATTGATATTTTTTTGATCTTTTAAAGCATTGTGTTATTATCTCCTAATAAGTGGTAGCAGAGCCATCGTAATAGAAAGTGGAAATAGCTCTATAGTTAAGTTGACATCATTAAATTACTCAATTTAGAGGCCTATGATAGAGGACCCTCTGTATTGCAAGAATCACTTTGATCCTATTGATATGGAGAGACTTATGAAGGATGATGTTCCTTCAAAATCTAAAAAGACGTCGGACAGATAATGGGAAAAGATAAAGTGGAAAACTCTAGGAATTATTAAACAATAGATTGATATTAGCATATTTAACCATATATTTGAAGAAACGAATCCTTTTGAGCTATGGAAGAAGCTAAAAGGTCTATGTGAAAAATAGATTGCTCATAATAAGGCCTCTCTAATTAAGAGGCACGTGAAGTTAAAGTTGAAAGCGGGGAAAAATCACTATCGAAGCATCTAAGTGATTTTCAAGACTAATTAGCAAGCTTAATACAATGAAAATCATTCTTGATGATGAGTTTCAAGCCTTATTCCTGTTGAGTTTGTTGCCAGATAACTGAGGGACAACAATGATGACAATTAGCAACTTAGTTCCTAAAGGTGTGCTCTCTATGTATGTAATCAAAGAGAAGATGTTTAATGAATAAATTAGAATAAAGGAGATTAAAGTTAACAACATGTATGCTTTTTTTATAAAAAGCAGGGGAAGGAACACAAGTAGGGATCACAAAGATCATGGCAAGTTTAAGAACTATTCAAAGTCCAAAGGGGACGAAGATGTAAAGACATGCCACTATTGTGATAAGTCAGGACACATTAAGAGGTTCTATTATAAGTAGAAAAGGGGTTAGAAAAAGCAAGATCATTAAAATGATGGTGAGAATAAAAATACAACAACAATAGCTTCAAGCACCAATGATGAGGTGTCAATCAGTTATTCATAACACAACTAGTGAATGCTTCCATGTTAATAATTTTTGGTTTTGAATGGCTAATTAACACGGGAGTATCTTTTTGTTGTGTTTCAAAGATGGAGCACTTCTCAAACTACTACAATAAAGATTTTAGGAGTGTAAAGATGGAAAACCAAAGCTCCGCCAAGATATTTAGTGTGGGTGATATTTGAGTTTGGACAAACATCGGATGCTTATTAACCTTGAGAGATCTACAACACTTCCGAGATCTAAGGCTAAATCTAGTATCAGCTAATGTGTTAGATGAAGAAGGTTTTTAACGTACTTTTTAGGATAGGAAATGGAAATCATCCAAAGGCATAATGAAGGTTGCCTAAAGAGAGTTATATTGCTCACTTTATAAGTAAAGGTGTGTGGTGGTAGAGAATTATATATAGCTAAAGAGGAAAATTCACTGAATCTGTGGTATTGACGATTGGGGACTAAAGTTGTTGACTAGTACATCCCTTATCTCAATTAAGAACTCACTAACGTTTAACCTTTATGATCATTGCTTAGCTGGAAAGCAGTAGAAAGTCCCTTTTAAGAGAAGTGCTATAAGGAAGTTGGAGATATTGGAGTTGGTGCATTCAGATGTCTGTGACCTTATTGAAAAGGATTCACTATGAGGTAATAGTTGCTTTGTTACATCTATTGATAATGCTTTAAGGAAGACTTAGATGTACAGGTTGAACTTTAAGAGTCAAGAATTTGAAAGATTCCAAAAGTTTCATGTTATAGTATAAAGGGAAGTTGAGAGGAAATTGAAGTGTCTGTGAGTAGACAATGGAGCGGAGTATACTTCCAAAGTGTTTAAAGAATATTGTATATCATATGGAATTAGAAACCAAACCAGGGACTCCACAACATAATAGGGTTACTGAGAGAATTAACAAAACCATTATAAAGAAGGTTCATTGCATGCTCAGAATGCCTATATTGTCAAAGACATTTTAGGAAAAAGTAGTTTGAAATGCAATCTACCTAATTAATCGAGCTCCCTCTGTTTTATTTGAATATGATATTTTTGAGAGAGTGTGGACTGAAAAAGATCCTATTTATTATTTTCTGAGAGTTATATAATGTATGGTATTCAGACATCTACCCAAGGATCAAAGAAAGAAACTTGACTTAAAGTCGATACCTTGCATCTTTGTTGGATATGGTGATGGTCAGTTTGGCTTCAGATTTTATGACCTAAAGAAGCAAAAGGTGGTCAAAAGCACAGATGTTATGTTCCAGGAGCACAAGAGAGGTGTTGATCTTCTAAGAAGAGATAAGTCGTTACACTGCAGCTCATCATATGACATTGTTAACTCTTCACAAATTCCTTTGGCTATTGAGTAGTCTACAGGTGAAAAAGATGAAGTGTGTGACCAAACACACATTATTGGTGATCAGATATAATATGATAATGATGAGATACATGAACCACATCCAGACAATGCTCAAATGAATCTATTAAGGATAATGATCAGTGGAGCAATTGGATCCAACATATGATAAAACACAACTTCGAAGATCGACAAGGGAGGAAAGGCCTTTTACAAGGTATCCAAGTTCCGAATTCATGTTACTTACTACTGAGGGGGAGCCTAAGAATCTGCAAGAAGTTGCATCTAGTGATGACAAAGATCTTTGGCTTACAGCTATGAAGGAAAAGATGGATTCTCTAAGAAAAATAATTCTTATTAGCTTATAAAGCTTCCAAAATCAAAAAAGGCATTAAAGAAAAAGTGGGTGTTCAAGATAAAGAGAGATGTTAACAAGCTGGTAAAGGACAAGGCAAGGCTAGTAGTGAAAGGATTGAATCAAAAGAAGGGTATAAGCTTTGATGAAATCTTTTTACCAGTAGTCAAAATGACCTTAATTCGAATAGTTTTTGGTCTAATTTTCTGTTTGGATCTTAAACTAGAATAGTTGGATGTTAAGACAACCTTTGTGCATGGATATTTGGAAGAGAAGATATATATGGAGCAACCAGAAGGTTTCAAAGCTAAAGGCAAGGAAAATTTAAATTTGGAAGTTAAAGAAAAGGTTATATGACTTAAAAAAAGCTCCAAAGCAATAGTATCAAAAGTTCGATTATGTTATAATGGATACTTATGTCGATGTTTGCATGTATTTCAAGAAATTCTCATGGGAGAAATTCATCATTCTTCTTCTTTATGTTGATGATATGTTCATTGTGGGTTAAGATATTGGTATAATCCAAAATTTGAAAGAAGATTTGTCCAAATCTTTTGATATGAAATATTTGGGACTTGTAAAGCAGATTTTAGGTATGAAGATAACTTGAGATAGGAAAAAAAAAAGTAGATTGTGGTTATCTAAGAAGAGATATATTGAACGAGTACCAGAAAAGTTCAATATGAAGTATGTCAAGCTAGTTACCACACCACTAGCATCTCACTTCAAGCTATGTAAATGTGCATGTCTCTCAACAAAAAAGGAGAGACATGGTATGTCCTCTATTCCATACTCATTTGTAATAGGGTCTTTGATGTATGCAATGGTGTGAACAAGGCCAAATATTACTCAAACTATTAAGATGGTGAGAAAATTCTTGTCAAATATAGGGAAATTTCACTGAGAGGCAATGAAATAGATTATGAGATACTTAAGAGGCATGTCGAAGTGGAGTTTGTGCTTTGGTGATGATGAGTTAACTCTAGAAGGTTTTGCAGATGCAAATATGGATAGAGATCTTGATAGAAGAAAATCTACTTTAAGTTTTCTGTTCAAATTTACAGGGGGAGTCATCTCATGGCAATCCAAATTACAAAAGTATGTGGCTTTATTTTTGACTAAAACAGAGTGTATAGTTGGAATAGAAGTTTGTACAGAGATCTTCTCACTGAAAAGCTTCCTTTAAGAGTTGGATATGAATCAAGGAGACTATTTAGTATTTTGTGATAGTCAAAGTAGTATTGACTTGAGCAAAAATATTATGTATCATTCTCGTACAAATCACATAAAGGTCAAGTATCATTGGTTGAGGTTTGTAATAGAAGAGAAAAAATTAATATTAAAGAAGGTTTATATGGATTTTAATGTTGCTAATAAATTGACTAAAGTGGTTCTCGAAAATAAACATAAGCTTTGAAATATGCTTGTCGGGATGTATTTCAAGTAGATGATAGAGAATAACGTGTCTTCCCTATATTTGGACTGAAGGTGGAGATTATTGAGTGTCCAACCCTATTTTTAAGACCTCCAATGATCTTAGACACCTTTATAGTTTGTGGAAATGACAAACAAGTAAAGATAAGATAGATGAAACTCTTCTAAGGAGATACACAACTATGTTGAGTGCTACACATACGACTATATAGATCAACCTTGTAAGTCTCTAGAAACGTGTGAAGGAACGTGTGAAGAGTGAAGACATATATAGTCATGCACAAACCTATGTGAAGATGCATGACTGTGCACACGTATGTGAAGATACATCACTGTGTGTAAAGACCATGTGACTCTTTATAACCATGTACAACTGCTAGTAAGGCGGTGTTAAATATACACAGTCACTTCCATGACTATGTATGTGATCGTATATGGTGCAAAAAAAAACCTATTTTGTGATATAAAAGAGAAAAATATATAGGTTTTTGTAGAAAGTTCGGCCATAATGTTTAAAAGCAAGGAAGAAAAGAGAAAGAGAGGGCAAATAGTGTTATATTCTCATCCTTATTTGAATGTTTTTTGGATGAGTTTTAGTATTTGGTTTCAATTTTGAAACTTTGTGAGACAACTTGTTGTTATAGGGTAAGAGATCAACTTTTTTGTAAATGCTTATTGAATTTAATGGATTTGCTTGTCGGTTTGTAAATCTTGGTGTTTGTTTCATCATTAAGTTTCTTATTCTCATATTATTTTGCTATTGCAAGTTAATGAGTTATTTCTTATCGTTGATATTTAGTTGATCTTTTAGAAAGTTGTGTTATTCTCTCCCAAAAGTTTGATCCCTTCATTTGATTTTTGATAAATAAATGTATCGTAGTACGATTATGTGACAGGTTCTACGCATAAGAAAAACAACGTCTTCATCCAACTAAGCATAGTAATTAAGTAATAACATTTATTTTTCTATATCCCTTCAAAACTAATTGCATAGCCTTGGAAATCATCAATAGAAACATTGATTAGAGTTAGGAACTATTGCTGTGAACCTATCTATACTTTGACTAATAGAAGTTATAAGTTCAATGACATTGTAATTTGGAAAATATATAAACAATAGCAAACAATTGCTTAGTAGAATTCGAACACAAAATACTTTTATATCTCTAAATGTAGCTTATGAAAAACTAATGCAGAACACCTAAAATCCACAATCATTAAAAAAAAGTTGCAAAGCCAATAAACACTACTTACTCACAAACACACCCACACGCAGAAAAACATAATAAGAAGAAGGATTAATGATCATTGAAAAAGAAGCAAGCAACTAACCACTTGCTTGAACATCAAGTTTAAGAATGGTGTGACATGCCACTTTCCATTTTATAAACATTTCAACTTTAGTACAACCAAAAGGTCCCTTTTGTTAACCTACTGAAATTTTAACTATACCAAACTCATAATTTGAGATTCCAAATATAAGAAATAAAAAAGGAATAAAATGCTTATTTGATTTAGTTTTTCTACTATAGTTTACAAGATATGGATTAGAGGATAGTGCGTGTGGAAGCTATAACCATAATAATATCAAAAATAACGGGTACTTGGACATCATTTGCAAGAAATGTTGGGGCACATCAAACTTGAAAATGCAATGAGAACGATTGTTACGAGACTTTATTCAATGAAAACAAATCAATAAGAGCTAGAAGTTATGTATTATATGGTCTTACAATTCAAGGATTTAAACCTCATTCCTTTTCTTTTTAGAGAAAAGAAATTGTAAGAGAAACAAAGAGTGAGAAAAATAAGAGAGAAAGATTAAATCTTTTTTTTGTCGACCCTACTTGTCATGTAAAATAAAAGTTTTAAAAAATGACATACAATTTTTGTAATTAAAGATTGATGGAAAAGTTAAGTTGAAGTTTAATTTTAACATTTGTAAACATTAAAATATTTTTGAACATGTTAAAATAATTGAATTTAAATTAAATTTTAGTGAAAATGTTAAGGTTCAATTTGACTCTTTTATATAATATTCAATTCATTTTATTGTCAATATATACATTTGTCTCATTCTTTTTCATTAAGTTTTCTATTTTTATTGTTTGAATATAATATGTTGAAGGATTATTTATAATTTTAAAAAATTATTTAAAATAGTATCTCATATCTGCTTATTACTGTACTAAAATCAAATCTGATACTAAATTTAATATTGAATGTGCAACATTGATTTTGGTTCCTACGTGAAAGTCCTTGCATGCTGCTGCTGCTGACGGAGAAGAAAAGGTTGACATATTACCATAAGGTAGTGAATAGTGTTGAAGGATCTCACTCCTAGAATATGTTGAGCAGAGAGCCCTAAGGAGAAGAGCAGAGTTGATGTAATGAAAATGCAAGGAGAAAGTTCTTTTTTTTAATTAAAAGGAAAGCAGACGAAACATATTACAACACAAGTCTAGGAAAATAGATCTTCGACATATCCTATAGAAAGATAATGTGGCACTCAATTAGTATAATATCAAAATAAGTGACAGCTATATTAAAATGTACTGCGTCAGTAATAAATCAATTGGCACATATATTGCTACCTCGATATATATGTTAATATGCAACAATTCAATTTTGAGTAAAGAGTTCGTAACTACCCACAACAATGAGGTTGAAAGTCTTTGGAAGCAGTCCCAAAAAAGAGTCACGTGCAGTTGTGGACAATTGGTGAGGAAATGTATACAAACCCAACAAGGATGGGCGACTAGTCAGTAGTGAAGGAAGCTTATGGGCTAACCCAACAAAAGCCCTAGTTTACTCCACTCGGCTGAGGTTCACTCCTTCCCAATGTTAGATTTCATACAGATAGCACGGCGCACTGCCAATGTCCATCTTCAAATTCTCACCACAAATTTCTTCTCTCTACACTTTACCGGGAAAAAAAAAAAAATAGAGCATATTGACTCACAATCAGCCATGTAGCCCTCTCCCCAAACCATACACAATGCAGAACACACTCCATCACCTTCGCACTACCAAATCCCCTTTCCCTTACCCCAAATCCCACAACCATAACTTTTCTTCACTTTCTTGTCCCAAGTCTCTTCATTTTCCCTCACTTTCCTCTAAAACAACCACCATTGCCCTCCCTCATAAGCCTCCAAAGACCCCAGAAAACCCCACCATTTACCCACAGCTACCATCATCACCACCAAGCCATCGCACACTGCCACCAGTCGAGTTCCAAGAGAAAATGCTTTACCTCGACTCTATTGGCCTCGATATATTCCACCTCGTGGCCCACCACCGTCTGATTATCCTCTCAGCTTCACTCGCTGACATCAAATCCATCGTCGATTACCTCACTTTCATGAAATTCACCACACTCGAGTTCCAGCGAATCGTCTCCATGTGCCCTGAAATCCTAAACTCCACTCTCTCCACCATCACCCCCATCTTCACTTTCCTCCTCCGGGAAGCCGGAGTCGATGGCTCCGACTTAAAACGGGTCATAAACCGACGACCCAGATTGCTAGTGTCCAGTGTGAAGCATCGGTTGAGACCAACTCTCTACTTCCTTCAGAGAATTGGCCTCGCCGAGGTAAAGAAACACACTTATTTACTCTCTTGCAGTGTGGAGGACAAGCTTATACCCAGAATCGAATACTGGGAAAAGGTTGGATTTTGCCACAGAGACGCGATCTCTATGTTTAGGAGATTCCCGCAACTGTTTAACTACAGTATAAGAGACAATATCGAGCCTAAGTTGAACTATTTCGTGATGGAGATGGGGAGAGATTTAAAGGAGGTGAAGGAGTTTCCTCAGTATTTCTCCTTTAGTTTAGAGAATAGGATTAAGCCTAGACACCAATGTTGCGTAGAGAAAGGAGTGTGCTTTCCTCTGCGTTCACTGTTGAAGGCCAGTGATTCGGAGTTCAGGGAAAGGTTGGATGTTTGTTGTAATTCTTCTATGCCACTGAGTCGTTCCCCTTTGTCAAGTGTAAATTACAATTGTGAATGGAATACAGAGTGAATGATTAATTTTGGTGAACCAGGTCCAGTGTCCAATTTATAGAATTAGAACAGTTTGTTTTCTTTATCTGTTGTTACTGGTGCATTGTTTCTCTACACTTGAATGTTGTAGTAAATGGTTTGGCTGATGATTTTGTTGTAGTAAATGTTTTCTTTATCGTGTTTTCCAGCTTTTATTGACATTGAACCGTGGAACATGCTTTGTCTGTTTTTTTTTGTAGGCTTAAGTAAATTCCGGTGCAATCTAACATCGCCCGTTTGCTGTACTGCTAATGTGGCTGTTGTCAAAAGTAAGAGGATATTAGTTCACTAGCTAGCCATCGCGGTGTTAACCAAATCTGGCACCGGTAATACGGTATTGTATCATAACCAGTCAATTGTGAGTATAATTTTGGATAGCCCTTGAATTTCTTAGAATTATAAAATAGTCCTTTAATATATTTACGTATATTTTATAATTATATATTATCTAAAATTTATAATAATAACAATTTATTTATTTTTATTAACATTATTTTTTACATATTGCACATATAAATAATGACTACAATTAATATAAAAAAAGATCATTTAATTATCATACAGATACAAGATTAAGAGCATTATAAACTATTTAAAATATTACAATTTTATCATAGAACAAATAATAATTACATTAAACACCAAATAATAAGAACAATAAATATTCATTACTCGCTACCAATTACAATTTACATCAAAAGTTTATGCTGAAGAATCAACTAGAGGTAAAACCTGAAATCAAAATATTTATAATTATATTGTATATATAGAATTTAATATATACATTAAATATAAGTGAAACTAAAAAAAGGATAAGCAAAAATTTGGAACTTCATTCAATCGAATACTCACTATAACTGCATTGATTTCATGCAATCGAATGCTTGTTATAATTGCATTAACTCCAATTCTCATTGGTACAAAATCCTTATTATTGGGAGGAGTATCATCATCATTATCATTCAAATTCATTACACCAAAATTCAAATTCAATATTTTCCTATCTAAGATTATCTTTCTAGTCACTCTCATCTATCGAACTTAGTTCCTCATAAATTTAATATGCCAAAAGATCGATATTATCAATGCAAATTGAATCTACTAAACTACTTGTTCTATTAAGAGTCCTAATAAGCAATAAAATTAAATTATTAAAAACTATAAGAAATTGTATCTAACTTAATAATGATAATAACAGACCTTTCTCGAAGTTTTAGATTGTATCGAACAAAGTTTAAGTCATTCAATCTTTTGTGCTTCAATATATTCCTCTTCTTACAATGAATGGATTCAAATTTGCTCCAATTCATTTCATATCCTATTGCACTCACACATTGACTTAAAGTTTGAATTGCAAACTTTTGCAATTCTGGAACATCATTTCCGAATTGGTCCTACCAAGAAACTATAAGTCATAAGACAATAAAAGTAACGTTATAAAAAAAAGTGATGATTAATTTTCTACAAGTAACAAAAACAAAAATAATATATACATAATTTAAGCTTATCTCTTTAACGAATAGTAATTGACATCCTAAAATCACCAAAAGTCTCCTTGTGAATCTCCATTTGTGAGCTAGGAGATCTTGTATCATCTCATCGGCAACGGTTGTTGTAATAGTTAATAGTATTCACCTGTAAATTTCAGTTTTCTTTGTAAAACTTGATTTGAAATAGACACTAGGATTCAAAAAGTCCCAGTTGCAAACAATTTAGAGTAAAGTTGTCTTTCTCATCTCTCATTGATGATAGTAGGATAAGGTGTGGACAAGAAGACCTAATTTTCACATTGGTCTTGATTACTTTCTTCGCTCTCTCTATGGCATCATAAAAACAACTCATTATTGCTTTCTCATCACTATCAGTCAGACGAAATAATATCACCAAAAGCTCACAAACTCATATGACAAATTGACATTGGAACCAAAATCTAGTATTTTCAAGTATAATTCTATAAACCTGCAATCCAACATTATACCTAGCATGTTAAGATGCAACTCACTTATTATTTGCAAATATTTCCCTCAATTTTGTCTTCATTATAATTAAACACTAAAGTGATAAAAATTTTTGTTGCAATTGTTATAATAGAAGGACAACTCAAATTACTACAATTGGTAAAAATCTTTTCGTATTAAATTCAAAACTCATGCATAATTGTAGATGAACTTGGTCACCTTTTTTGCTTTCTGCAGAGTCTCTTCAATAATAGGAAAATACATAACATCTTCTATATTTTTCAACATCAAGTCAATGCAATGTGTAACAAAAAGAGTCCAATAAAAATAATTATACTTGTTTTGCAATCATCTTTCACCCGCTTTATAAGTAGACTGATTGTCATTAATGAAATGAACAATATTTTATGGCCTAACTTCATTCACAATTTCATCAAATATTTCAAATAGATTATTAGAATTCCTAACAAGGCTAGATGCATTAATAGACATAAAAAATTATGTGCTTTGCATAATAAACCAAAAAATTAATAATAGGCTCATGTCTCTTATTTGTCCAACCATCATACATAATTGAATTCCCAAAAGTAGCTCAAATCATTCTTCTTTTATCCAAATAACTTTCAATTTCATAAATAGAGCTACTCAAAAGTTTACCTCTGCAATCATCAATTGAAGGAGCTTTGTATGCTGGACTGTAAAAGGAAATTGTATCTAACAAGGGCTAATAATAATAAGACTGGGAAGCATTGAATGTTATACCCAAATCATACCACCACTAGCTATTATCATATCCACATTATGAGTCACTTCTCTTAATTGTAGGACACTACAAATTGAAGGTTGTCATGGTGTAAAAATTAGACACATATCTTCTTTTCCTAACATCAAGTGCAACATTCACTTCTTGTTGGGGAGGTATACTACCACCTTCAACATTCCCATTATTATCCTAAACACCAACAAACGAACTTCTACTAACAATTTCGATATTCAATCTCTGCATTTTATTTTTTTATACTAATAATCTTCAAGCAAAGTCTTCTTTTGTCATTGCATATCACGACTCACTTTTTTATAAGGCTACATATCACCTTTGACCCCAAATAAATGCTTCTTTAGTATGATGATTCCTTCACCTTTCAAATGCTTATTACAAAAGAAACAAATTATATAGTTCTTCATTCCGAAAACCAATCCAGTATGAGTCCAAGCTAGATCATTGTATCTTCCTGAAGTGGTTGAATTATCAAGAATACTTGAACTTCCTTCCATTTATCTATAAAAATAATTGAAGACATATATCAAATTATCTTAATAACTTCGTATCAAAATAACGAACATATAAATTCATTATCAACTACTATCACAAAATATATATTGTTTAACTCAAAAGTTTAAACTAACATAAAAGCAAATACATGTTATACACAATTACACAAAATACATATATATCTTATATAATATAACTCATTTTTTATGATTATATTAGACAAAATTTAATTTCATCCAACATAATCCACCAATAAGCCTAATAATAATAATTTAAGTGTGCAAAATACACAATTACGTAATACATGTATACATTTTATATAATATAACTCATTTTATATAATTACATTATACATAATTCGTCAATAAGTCAAAAACCAATAATTCAAGTATTCAACATACACATTTACATAATACACACACACACACACACACAGATATATATAGTAATAATACAAAATGAGTATATATATATATATACACACACACACACACACACACACACACACACACACAATTCACATCTACATCTTATATAATATAACTCATTTTGTATTATTACATCATTCAACTATAAACTAAAGACAAATACTTACAACTATAATATATTCAACTTCAGCCATAACTTATAATTATAAGTTTACAACTTACTTTTTGTAATCTCATAATTTAACTATAAACTTTTTTTTTAACTTATTCAATTTGGATATTGTAATGCTTATAATTATTTTTCTTAACTGATTTAAATAAACATTGTTACTAAAATCTTAATTCCCAACTTTAATTTAACAATCTTTCATTCATCAATTTTAATCAACATTCTTAGTTTCTTTCTCAAGTCAACTCCACAATAAAGACTTAATATATACTGCATAATTCAATTTCATTCAACACAATTCACCAATAAGTCAAAAGCTAACAATTCAAGTATTCAACATATAAAATTTCATAGTACACATATACGTCTTATATTATATAACCCATCTTGTATGATTACGTCATTCAACCATAAACTCATGACATAAACTCACAACTATAACCTATTCAATTTTAACCATAACTCACAACTATAAATTTCCAACCTATTTTATGTAATCACATTATTCAATTATAAATTAATCTTTTTTTGCTTAAATAATTCAATTTTTAATGCTTATCAATATTTTGTTTTTACTTATTGTAATCAACATAATTCCTAAATTTAATTTAACAATATTTCATTTGCCAATTTTAATTAATATTCTTAGTTTCTTACTCAGGTTAACTCCACAATCAACATACATATTACATTACACAATTCAATTTAATCCAACACAATTTACAAAGAACCAATAATTCAACGTAAAAAATTACTACATAACATAAAGTCAAAAGTGCACAATTCAATATTCAAATTAAAAATTAACTGATCAAGTGATTAACAAAATTCCATAATTCCATAATTCACAACTTCATAATTTCACAAAAATTGTTACAATTTTTTGCAACTTTCACTGATCTAAATCCTCTGTGGAGATCTAGAGTTATGGGTCAGCAGGTGGGCAGGTCAAGTCAAGTTTGAATCTAGATCCATAAAATTCAAAATCTTAATCTAATGATTCTGATCCGTCTAGGCGAGTTGGGGAGCAATGATGATTATGGAGTTTTAAAGAATTTTTTTCAAACAAGTCCTTGAATTTTTGAAGTTTACAATACCAGCCAGTATTTGGCTGATATTTTAAATATCGGCTAGTACCAAGCGAAATCTCTGGTATCGACAGTTAGTACCGGTTGGTATGATATGAAACTCATAACTCTGCATTCAATAAGATTACTCGAAAATATCTATTAATTTTTAATGGGTGCGCATGGAAGAATGTAGGGTAACTGAAAAAATTCTAATTTTTTAATATTTTAGAAATTTTAAAATTTTTATTGAATAAGAAAATTTTTCAAAAGTTTGAAAGAATATAAACTACTTTAAAATTATTTAAAGGGTAAATAACAAAAATATTATGTAATATTATCTCAAACTTTGAAATGTGAAGCTAAAATAATTGAACTCTTAATTTTTTGTGAAAATATCTCAACGTTCAACTTTGTTAATGTCATTGATGTTACTCACCATATCAGATTTTTGTACTTATTACTTATTACGTGATTGTCTTGTCTCCATTATTGAAACCTAATTTTCCTAAAAATTGTTCTTTTGTTTAAGAATTAGGCAAGAGTCCTAAGGATTCTTTAAGAGGTTCACTTAATCTTTAGGGTCTCACATAATGTAAATCAAGATCTTTTGACTTACATTAATCCTGTTAATAGTTATATTTTTCACTGATGGTAAGAGTCATATGCTACAATATTAAATCCTATTAATTTGGAGCATATGTCTTTTATAAATACAATAACATACAAATGTTGTTTTATACATACTTACTGTATAACCTAAGTTCACTTGTCTATTGTTTACTTTGTTAACTTTTATATATATGACAATATATTAAATGAACATATATGAAGAAATGTTAATCAATTACATTTCAATGTCTATGTAATCCTAATGACTTAATATGCCCAATGTACATATATCAGGAAATTGCTTTTGTTGCTGGGTTTGCCATCTTATCTTATGCTATTTCATGTTCACTTCTCCTCGTGCAACTAAATATCTCACATAATTGTATTTAGTATCTATATGCTTGGTTTTACAATAAAATTTGGGGTCTTTATATAAGCAATTGTAGCTTGATTATCACAGTTGATTGTTACTAAATCAGTCTCACTTTGAGTAACCTTTAAATTAACCAAGCATCATCTAAGCCATATGGCTTTTTGTACTGCTGTTGAAAATGCATTAAATTCAACTTCCATTGTGGATAAAGCATCACATGACCATTTCTTACTTTTCCAAGATATAGCACTATTTTTAAGTAAGATATCCAAAGGTCAATTTTCTCTCATCTAGATCTCCTCCCTAATTTGCATTTATATACCCTTGTATATATAGGTCATTGCTTTGATAACATAATGTATAATCAGTATTACCCTTTAGATACCTCAATATCCTTATTACTACTTTCCAATGTGCTTGTCCTAGATTTGAATAATATCTACTCACCATCCTAACAGCGTAACAAATACCTAACCTTATACACATCATCCGATACATGGGACTTCCAACTACACTAGAATAGGGATTTTTTTTCATTTTTTCCCGTTCTTGTGTCATAGATGGGCAAAACTTCTTACTGAGACCTTCACCTTTAGTTATAGGATTATTTATTGGTTCACAATCTTGTATACGGAATCATTCTAAAATCTTTTGAGAATAAGTTGTTTAAAATAATAACTCCAAAAATGTATACAATTTCACCATGTCTTTCATCCCAAATTCAAATGACAACTAATCTTTGATTTTCTTAACAAACTTATAGTCATCACAAGCAATCAAAATGTCATCCACGTACAAAGATAAAATTGTAAATTTATCTTTGGATCTCTTAATATATACACAATGATATTCATCAAGAATATAAAAATCATATAAAATTATTACATTGTGAAAATTGATATACAATTGCCTTAAAGACTACTTTAGACCATAAATTGATTTCAATAATCGATACACTTTATGTTCTTAGCCTGTCTTTATGAAACCTACATATTGTTCTATATATATTTATTATTCTAATTTTTCAATTATAAAAGTAGTCGTTACATAAATTTAATGTAATTTAAGATACAAACTGGTTATTATAGCCAAGATTAGAAATTTTGAAGCAAACCTCACAATATTTCATCATAATCAATTCCCTTCTATTGTGTATATTCTTTCGCCACAAAGCATGCTTTGTATTTTTCAATACTACCATCAGTATTTTGTTTTATTTTAAGAAACCATTTGTTCCTAATAGCTTTGTGCCCATTAGGGAGATCAACCAAGTCCTTTGCTTGATTTGATCTTAAAGAAGTCATTTCTACATTTATTACTTTCATTCATTCTTCTTTAATAGGACCATTAAAAGCATCATGTATATTCGTTAGCTCATCATCTTCTTATGGGATAACGATGTGAATTTCTCCTTCTATTTGAAAAGGACGACAAGGAATCATACCACGATTACTTCAGTGTAAGCGTGGTTCATAAGAAACAAATTTGTTAACGTCTTGAGTACTTTCATGATAGGTAAACTTTCAATATATTATAATTTTAATTATCGTTGAGTTAATTCTTCAAGTTTAGATTACCCCAACTTATATGAATTCCCCGTTTATGATTCTTAATAATGGAATCATGACGATTAAGAGTTCCATATAGAAATAGATCTTTTCCTATTTCACCATACTTTGGAAAGTCATTCTTTAAAAACATGAAATCTTGTAATTCAAATTTAGTTACTCCTTCATCACCTTTTTCATTATAAACATGTATCCTTTTGAATGTTTAGAGTATTTAATAAGGATGCTTTTCTTCCCTCGTAGGACTAGTTTCCCATATCTATGAGAGAGATTGTGTAGGTAGGTAGCATATTATCATGGCTTTAGGTGTTCCATGTTAGGTTTTTCCTGTCCAAAACTCATACAAAGTGTTTGTAACTGATTTTGTAAGTGCTCGATTAAGTGCATAAGTGGTTATATTAATGCATGACTTTAATATTTGATTGGCATATTTGCTTATTCCATTATAGACCTAATCATTTCTAATAGTGTTCTATTACATCTTTTTGTAATCCCATTATGTTGTAGATTTCGTAGAATAGTTAACTGTCTTTTTTTTTTTATCACACAACATCTTGAACTTAGTATTTTTCCTTGTTTAGATCATAATGCTTTTATTTTCGTGTCTAATTGACTCTAATTTATAAATTCATATATTTTATGATCAATTTAATGCTTCTGATTTGTGAGAAATCAAATAGACAGTATCATACCAAGTATAAGTGATAAAGTATATAACACCATTTCTTACCCTTACATTCATTAGATCATCGATGTCTAAATGAATTAATTGAGGTGTATAGGAATCTCATGTTCCTTTCCAAATAGCTTCTGTGTCATTTTACCAACTAGACAATCTTCACAAGTAGGTAAATGATAGGCCCCTATCATGTAATGACTAGGCGACCTGGCTGGCACCCTATGGTGGCTCTCCAGTTGACATCTGAGTCAGCTGGAAAGTTCCCACAAAGCTAAGCCTATTTCCCTTATTAAGGAGAAGCTTTAATTCACAATAAGAAATGTAAACAATAGAGTTCTGTTTTTCAGTTTATTAAAAATTTTGGCAGCACAACGGTTGTATTTTGACATCCCAAAAATTTCAAAGCCCTTGTAAAAGTTCAAAACACTTCTATTATCACATAAATTTCTCAACTCCAAATTGTGGACTTCAAATCCACTCACATGCAGTCTCAAATAGTTACATCAATAAACTTTGAAAAGTTAAAACAAAGCCATGCATTCCATTTAAAAGACTTTATACACATCCATTCTTTATACAAATGTACTTTCTAAAACATGTTTAAAGATATGCAATAGTTCTAAAAAATATGTACAAGGAAAAATAAAAATGCCTACACAATGGTACTTGACGAAGTTGACTACTCGTAAGGCAGAGTCCCTGCTACTAAAGCTCCTGAGTATGCACCTGGGAGGTTTTATTTAAAACAGAAAATAAAGAGTGAGCTAAACAAGCTCAGTGAGTATTATTAGTTTCCAATAAAGACACTTATACAAATATTAATCTCCATAAAAGAAAACAATTTCTTTTTTTTCAAGTAATAACCAACGTTCTTACAGAATACATTCTTTTCTTTTCATAAGATTAATGCATATGTAAAACAAAACATTTGAATTTTTTTAGATCAAGTTCCACTTTTCTTGTGAAGTATATAGTGAAGGCAATCAATACTTTCATGAACTTTCTTTTTAAAATAGAACCTGTCACTAATTTTCTTTGCCATATGGTACCCTTAGGTGTAAGGCCACGAAGTTGGCTCTGCATCGCTTACCCGTGCCTGGTTAACCTCTATATATTGATTGTTATGAAGTAAGTTTTGCATAGCTTACCCATAACGATGTTAGCACTGCATATAAATCAGTGGCTACAGAGTTAGTTCTACATCGCTTATCCATAATAATGCTAGCATAATATATACTCCACACGTGCAGAAGGTGACTCATAGAACATATTGACAAACACAACACCACCCATGTTAGTGACAAACGCCCCTTAAACACCACCACGCATGTTAGGACATACTCTGATCAATATAATCGTATGTATAAAGACCTAATGGCATACCATAGGCTAAATTACAATTAATACATAAGCATGCCTCATTTCAATACCAATTAAAAACATATTCAAAATCCATTTCTATGCCAATTTAAAGCATATGCAAATTTCAATTCAATGCCAATTCAAAGCATGTGTACATCTCATTAGTTTCCAAGTGCATCCAAAACTCAATTCAATGCTAAATCAAAGCATATGTAAACCTCATGAAGATTAACTTTTAAATTCAAATAATAACACCAATGGAATTATTCATAAACATACTTTTCATAGTAAAATAAAAGTCATCTTAACAAACCAATTTAAATATACACTCACTATTTGTTGTTTATCGTAAACCACCCTCATGTGTTCGGTGCTTTTCCTTTATTAGTTCCGAGTCCACGATGATTGAGAAAACTTTATTATCTTATTCAGCTATAAGGGAGACCCCTGAAGGGTTCCTAAAACATGCCAAGTACATCCATAACTTACTACCTTCTTTTATGAATTTTATGACAAAGGGTTTAACCAAAATCTTAGCATTTAGTAAAATTAAAATTTTGTTTTCTTTTCATTAAACCATTAAACAACCATTGAATAATGTCCATGATTTATACATGTTGTATTTTTTCTATTTAAATTACGTACATAGTATATACATTCTATTTTCAATACATTGAACCATTAAACTATAAACAACATACACGCTGCCATTAAATAGCCATTAAGCCATATATATAGCATCTACATGCTGCCAATTAATAACCATTGAACAACATACTTAAGATATGTATATACATACTATTTTTCTCTTTATTTACCATGTTGTTTTTCTCTTCATTTAACCATGCAATCAGCTCAATCATTCACGCAATTCATAAGGGATTTCATGTTTCCATCTTAAGCATTCATGTGACCAGCTAAAGAGGATTGACAAGAGTGATTTAACATACTAGAATCAGGTGGTAATGTGTTGCCCATCTTTTCCCTGCATATAGTTGACGTTGATGGAGGTGATGTCCACGGTTGGAGGTTTAAACAACATACAGAACTTATTTCCTAAAGGCAATAACTTGGAGATCTATGCGTGAAGAGAGAAACTTAATTGATAACATCATTTTTGGTCAAAGGATAAGTGAAGCGTCGGTGGAATGAAGCTAGAGTAGCTCCTCCATCATCTTGTATAAGCTACACGTTGTTGGAAACTGTCCAACACGTTGCAAGCTTAATTTCCAACAGTTGTCCATTGTTTAAACTCTCACCATATTTGTTTAATTAAGCCATTAACTTCTTGTATCATCCACGAAAATTCTTGTCTCCCACATATAGCAAGTTGTTTTGATTTTTGTCTCACCAAAATGACACGCGTCCATCTCATATATTGACCTTACTTGTCATGAATTTTATGTCCCTCACATCTACTCCTTCATAAATGTGAAAGCATAAGGTTTACATGCATTCTTTTTCCAAAATAATGAGGACTTCCTCATGTACATGACAGTTGCCACTTAAGGCTTATTCACATGTACATGTATTATTTCTTGTATAAAATAATTAAATGGCTTAAGAAAAAGCTGTCCAATTTCTATAGAAATTTCATGTCCAGTTAATAACATGTTACACCTAAACATATCAAGATATAAGTTAGACCAATTTACTTTAAGTATCCTTAACTATGGTTGATTCTCTCACCCTTGGTTTATGTCCCTAGTTTCAGCCCAAAAGCGCTTCCAATTTACTCTATGATAATTTAAAACAAGGTCAATCTTGATCTATCATAAATCCACTTGATCGAATTTATTTTTGGTCCATTTCTACACAAGTCAACTCTAATATTTTTCGACTATCATTTGACTTTAATACTTGTCTCACGTTTTGTCAAATCATTCAAAGTTGGGTCCCTAATTTACCTTTTGGCAAAAATAAAATTTACATTCACCTGAAAACATCATTCACACGAAATGAAATTTTATAGACATGTGAAAAGAAAAGTTTAAGGTTTTATAATCACCCCTCCTTACAAAAAATTTTGTCCTAGAAATTTAATCAAATGTACAATGACATGTTCAAAATAAATGGGGATATAGTGCATGCACTTGGTGCTTGGGCTCCCATGTAGCTTCTTCTACTGCGTGATTCCTCCACAATACTTTAACTAAAAGAATAATCTTATTATGTAAAACTTGGTCTCTACGGTTAAGAATTTGCACCGATTCTTCTTCAAAAGTCAAATCTTCCTTTAAATTCACTGGTTACTATGTGATTATATAAGATGGATCAGCTAAATATTTGTGAAGCATAGACACATGAAAGACATTGTGAATCCTCACAAGTTCATCTGGTAACTTCAATCGATACGTCACTAATCCAATCTTTTTCAGAACTTCATACGATCCCATATAATGCAGACTTAATTTAGCACATTTCCCAAATCTCAATATGCCTTTCCAATGGGAAATCTTAAGAAATACCTTATCTCCAATTTCAAATGCAATATCCCTATGACAATTATCCTTATAGCTTTTCTGTCTATCCTGAACTATCTTTAATATGTCCCCAATAATCTGAATTTTATATGTTTTAACCTGCACAAGTTCGGGACCTATCAGTTTCCTTTCACCTACCTCATCCCAACATACTGGAGTTCTGCATTTTCTTCCATAAAGCACCTTATAAGGGGTTATGCCAATGCTAGCCTAAGAATTATTATTGTAGGCAAACTCTATCGGTGGTAGGTGTGTGTCCTAACTCCCCTTGAACTCTATGACACAATATCTAAGCATATCCTTAAGTGTCTAAATAGTTCTCTCCGATTTACCATCCGGCTAAAGGTGAAAGGCAGTGCTAAATTTCAAGCATCTACTTAAGACCTTTTGTAAGCTAGGCCAAAATGTTGATGTAAACTTGGGGTCATGATCTAAGACAATAGAAATCGACGTACCATAGAGTCTCAGGTGTACCATGGAGTCTCACTATCTCATCCACATACAACTGGGCTAACTTGTTTAAGGGTTAATGATTCTTAATTGGAAGGAAATGTGTGGACTTTGTTAACCTATCCATTATCACCCATATAGCATTATGCCCCTTCTGACTCCGTGGAAGTCCTACAACAAAATCCATAATAATCTTCTCCCACTTAGATAGGAAGGGGTTGTATTAATCTCGCAGGCTTTTGATGTTCTGCTTTTACTTGCTGAAAAGTTAGACACTTAGAAATGAACTCTGCTATTTCCTTTTTCATCCCTCTCCACCAATAGTTTTCTTTGAGAGTGTGGTACATTTTTGTGCTACCCGGATGCATAGCGTAAGCTAAGGAGTGAGCTTCCTCTAAGATCTCCTTCTTTAATTCTTCTACATTCGGTACACATAATCGTTGCCCCCTTACCACTGTACCATCTTATTTAATATTAAGATCCATTCTCTACCCAATCTCAACTTTTTTCTTCAATTTCATCAATTGCAAATCTTGTTTTTGTCTCTCTCTAATTTGATTCACCAAGATGGGACGAACGTGAAAGGTAGCAATTAATGTTGTTGAATATGTCATCTAATTTCACTCCTAGAGACCTCATTTCCACAAGAAGTGGAAGATATATCGTGTTTAGTTGTGTTATAGAACTGGTAGGTCTCCTACTTAAGGCATCAGCCACTACATTGGCTTTTCTGGGATGGTACTCTATTGTACAATAATAATATTTTAGTAACTCTAACCACCGCCTCTGCCTTATGTTCAGTTTCTTTTGAGTAAACAAATACTACAGACTCTTTTGATATGTAAAAATCCTACAAGGAACACCATACAAGTAATGTCTCCATATTCTCAATGCAAAAACTACTATTGCCAATTCTAAATCTTGGGTGGGAAAGTTCTATTCATTCTTATTCAATTGCCTAAAAGCATAAGCTATAACATTATCATTCTACATAAGTACACGCCCTAATCCCTGTTTTAAGGTATTACTATACACTATAAATCCATCAGTCCCCATTGGTGATGTGAATACAGAGGTTGTTGTTAGCCTTTCTTTCAATTCATCAAAACTTTGTTGACAAGCATATGACCACTCAAACTTCTCCTCTTTTCACGTCAACTTAGTTAGTGGACTTGCTATTCTGGAAAATCCTTCAACGAATTTCCTATAATAGCCTGCCAATCCTAGAAAGCTCCTAACTTTCGTCACAGTGGTGGGAGGTCTCCAATTAGTAACAAATTCAATCTTATGTGGATCCACACTAGGTCCCTCAGTTGAGATGACATGACCCAAAAAAGTAACCTTATCAAGCCAAAACTAGCACTTACTGAACTTAGCATATAACTGGTGCTCTTGTAGGGTTTGTAGTACAATCCGAAATTATTCTGCATGATCCTCCTAGCTTCGTGAGTACACTAATATATCATTAATAAACACGATCACAAACTTATCTAGGTACTTTTGAAATATCATATTCATTAAATCCATAAAGCTACTGCTACATTCGTTAATCCAAAAGGCAGGGCTATCCAAAAAAGTGTTCCAGCTTGCCAAGCTTTCGATGTTATTTCCTTTTCCTTTAACAATCCATTTTTGACTGCTTACTCAATAACTAAAAGTTCATAATGCCTGTACCTCATCCTAAAGGTAGTTTTCAGAACACCTTTGCTGCAGACTTTCAACTAATGATAACCTAATCTTGGATCAACCTTTGAATACACCTTGAATCCCTGTAGCTAATCAAACAAATCATCAATCCTCGGGAGTGGATATTGGTTGCAAACTGTCACTCTATTCAGTTATCTATAGTACTTTAAACTCCCATCCTTCTTTTTCACGAATACGACTGGAGCCCCCCATAGAGAAGTGTTGGGTCTCGCAAAACTCTATCTAACAATTCCTCCATTTGCACTTTCAATTCCTTTAACTCCGCTAGAGCCATTCTGTACGGAGTAATTGAAATCGGTTGGGTTTGGTGGTATATCTATCTCAAACTCTATTACCCTATCTAGGGGTAATCTTGGACAATCCTTCGAAAATATGTCAGGGAACTCCTTGACCAGCGGAATATCTACAAGTTGAATCTCATTATTATTCTATTAAATCATATAAGCCAGATATCCTTGGCATC
>JANSVA010000004.1:32134942-32145877 GCA_025504915.1 Erythroxylum reticulatum
CACACATGAAAAAACATAGGACCGCCGAAAGTGCAAAGCGACAGGATAAGCACGAGAAACAACAAGCTCCACAAAATTTATCAAGTTCTAGAGAGTTCGAGGGCAAACAAAACAAAGCAGCGTTTTCCATTTTGGCAATGCAATCTAAAAACATAAAATAAATCATAAGAAAAATGTCTCCCAGTGAGGAAAAAACACACCCAAAGCCAAAAGGGCTCCATCGGGAGAGATAAAGATGATGACAATACGCGCCAATAATTGAAGCCAGCAATCGTTCACACAAAAACTTACAACCACCTATTGTTCTGCACGTTATATGCACGCGCCTCCTAATATAAATTCCTTCTCTTTCCTCTGTCCCCCGACTTTGGCATACAATGGTCATGGAGGAATCAGACCCGCCCTCGACGTCACCTATCCGTCGGAGTAACTCCATCGCCACATCCGTAGTGATACCGGTGAAGCTCACTCTGCCTTCCAAACCGCTCCGTACTTCAAGCCTCCATCTTCCGTACACTAACGGCGTCGCATCTTCCCCTCCTACTCCTACCCCGTTAGACCTCGAGCTGGTATCCGTCAAATCATCCTTAACATACACCTCCCTCAAGGACGTCCTCCTTTTCTCCGCCGTCAACTCTCCCACCGCAGTCAGTGGCTCCGCCTGCGAGATATCAATTCGCAACCGCCTGGTGAAGCAAGCGGCGTGGGCTTACTTGCAGCCCATGTCATCGTCTCCGAGCTCGTCCGGAACTCACTTTCTTCACCGAGTTTGGCTCCAATTCTCTGCTCGCAATCCTTTCAGTGCTTGTTTTGGGTTCATTAGCCGACATTTCTTACCAAGGATCACCGGAGCTATCAATCGGGTCCTCTCGGTCTTTTGGGTCCACTTGAACAGATAGCACATTTTGGCATTTTGCTTATTTGTACCTATTGCGTGCTTCATAAAGCAATAATGTGCAAAGTAGAGAAAATGAAATGTCAAAATAAATGAATGGGATTCAATTAGGAAAAAGAATTACAGACTCTATTTAAAGTTTCTCTTCTGTTTTTTTTGTACAATGATAATGTGATTTTTGAGGGACTTGGCTTTTCAGTCGTGGATTGGTTTAGAGCGGCGGAGTCTCATCGGAAACTGGTGGCGTTTTTCGTTGACATCAGTTTCTGGGTAAAACGTTTGTGTAACTTCTGTTTGGTTGTCGAGTTGGACTTGGACTCGGTTGAATTTCGGCGACTCCGACAACAAGGACCGGTTGATAGTGGGTCCTGGCGACATTGGAGGTCGTGGTGGCCGTTTTCCTTGCTTTCCCGCCGAGCTCGTGTCCGGTGATGCGCGGCCGTTTAGTTTCTGCAAGCATCGCTCAAAATTGAAAATTTTTCAGTTCTAATTGGATCAAGGTTAGTGGTGTTTTCTGACTGTACATAGGATAAACCATGTTAGTTTTGTATACAATACATGTAATGTAATGCATATGCTTCTGCTTCCATGTTTCAAAATGGAAGTTACTGTTGGGATTAGGCGTATCGTATTAGCTTAACACCAGAAGATTCAACTCTTGTGTTTAGCCAAAAACAGTTGCAGAGGTGGGTTTTTCTGGATTTGGAAGAGATAACTTGACAATTATCCCATCAAATGATCATTGTCAATATTAGGCTGAGTTTGTCTCGTTTCTGTATCACTAATAATAGGAAGAGATCCTGAACATACCTCAGAACCACTGGTCTTGAACTTGCTAGATTGAGCTGCCAAGTACTCAAGAACCTGAAAGAAAGTGGTCTGCCCCAACTGGGTGCAGTTTTGCCAGTAATAAAGAGCAAAGTCCCAGGCTCTAGCTCTGTACTCCAGAAACTTTCTGTCTATGTCTGTTTCATGCTTGGCCACAAAAGGCCTTAACAAGGTTTCATAGATATATGAAGTTCCCTGCATCATCCACAAAAGTTTAAAACATCCAAATCAACCGCCAGCTTTGTACCTTAAAAACAACTTAGCCGGCTTTGTACCTTAGTTTTTGGATACCACAAGTAGATAATAAATGCCAGCTTCGTCTCACCATACATTGGCATCCTGCGCCGATATAAAACAACATTATGCAAGAAAATCGATGGGGGTATGTGCATACTTTTAAAAAAATTACTTCTTGGACTCACCAAGACATGAATACGTCTCCAATGCTCTCACAAACGGTAAGAAGTCCAATGATGATCCTAAAAATCAAAACCAAAAAAAGAAGGGACCGGTGAAGGTGACTATTTTGGCATTGAATAAGACGCTGATTGATCAAATGAATTTCACGATGATCACAGGCCTGAGTTTGCAATCCTAAATAAACGTGATATTTGGCCAATTCTATCGCAAAAGGTTAGAAGAATAATTTTAGCTTTCCCTTTACAATAAATGTTCAATTAGGCGTATGTATTCGTTTTTCCTAAAGAGAACCAAAACAATTGGCACAGCTAATGGTCTATTCGCAACTAAAGCGTTAAAGAGTGGTTGAACAGAACCAGTTTTGTGAATATAATGTGCCAAGGTCAAATCAAAAAACAGAAGCTTACCAATATTGGCACCAGAATCTGAGTTCCGCAATGTCAACCTTGTTCTTCTCTACAGATTTGAAACATTCAAACGCTGGATATGCGTACCCCAAAAACAACCTGCAAATTTATACGAACAACGTAACAAAAATCTTCTGCATAACGAAAAGGGAAATAAGAAAAAGATCAGAAATGAAAACAGGGAGACAAAAAGACATACACAAGGCTTCTGGTAATGAGATCTCCTAACATCCTTGACTGTGTCTAAAAGGACACGGACCTGTTGTAATAACAGAAGTATGACGATGACAATCGACCTTTTAACGAAAAACTTGAGTGTGAAGAATAATATGAAACAGGAGCAACAAAATGAATCAAGAAACAGAGAGAAGGAGATTCTTTAGAAAAAAAAAAGGGGTTTAATTAAAATCTCAACGACGAGTCTGCGGAGGAGATAATAAACAATATCCGCAGAAACTTGAGAGCGAAGAGAAAGGTTTTGAATTCAGCGATGGTGTCTTATGTATATATATAAGATTATAGAGAGACATTTCTTGGCATGGACGCCTCCTCTCCTTAGTATTTTATATACACGCAAGTGTGTGTGGGATTTGAGTTTTGACGGTTAAAGATTCAAGGGTACTTTTGTCATACTTTATCGCGCAAACGTTGGAGGTGGTTAATTTCCCATAGTTCGTGTTTGTTAATTTGACTACCTCTTATTTACTGCTGGTTTTCTTTGATTAGCAGCCTTTGGGGTCTCAGTATCAGTAATTAATACTTGTGCATGTCATTGATCACAACATCAAACACTCATAATAAGGCTCATTTATCTGGGTAAGTTAATAGCCGACGTAAGCATTTATCAATTGCAGTTTATACTTTTCTTCGCTAATTAACCAGCCCTCAATTTTCCAATTCGACACAAAACAAAAGTTAAATTAAACTTTAGGGCAAGTTAATAGAAGCTTAACTCTATCCAACTTTTTAACCATCTCACTCACTTTATAGTTATAAAAGAATATAGAAGTTCCGAAACATGGATTCATGTCTTATCGTTGTCCAAAGTCCAAACTAATCTAAAATAAATTACACTATAAAAATCTACAATTTTACACCCGCCTCTTTTTTAATGCTATATCAATTTGATGGTTTAATTGTTAGAAAAAAAAACTACATGCATTTATGTTTAAATATAGATTAAAAAAATTTAAAACACAATATGCAAGGTTAGTCTTTGGAGTAAATAGTCAGATCATAGGTTCAAGTTACAACATTGTAAAATACAAAGAAAAGATTACATACAATTAATATCTCTCTCTACCCTAGCAAAACCGGAAGTCTTTGTTGTTGTTATAATATGTAAGTGTTGGTACTAATACAATACAATATCTTTTAAAATTATGAAATAATATCTCAAATCAATATAATTATTTATTATAAAATTTAGCCTTTAGTAGACTCGAATGTTTTTAAGAATCTTGATATTAATAATAATTTGAATGATTAAATTAAATTTTATTAGTATTTATTATTAAATAATTAAATATTTTTCATTTATTCAATAATAAAATTACTTCATATATTACAAAAAAGGGATAAATAAAAATAATTAAATGATTTTTATTATATTTAAAGCAAAAGTGTAGAGGGACTCTTAATAATTACGCTTGTATTTTACTTTATTTATTTGTTATACCGAAATTAAATCAACATGTCTATGTTATATTCTTAAAGCAGATCCATGGTACAAATAGATAGAAAATTCTTAAACATGCCTCGAGTATATAAATAATCCTGTGAAGTTGTTCTATTAGGCTTATCTTAAAGTCTTCAATAAATATGAAATTTAGAGCAGTCAATTTACTGACCATCGTGGTATACTTGCAATTTATATAATATTCAATATATCGATCATCATCTGAATTAAATAGTGTCCTCATCTTAGACTAAATACCCTTACCACGTAACAGGTTTTTCATAATCAACATTTGCTATTCAACACATGACCTCAGTGCATGCATGTAACCCCGTCACAGCTGAAACATTGAATAGAGAAATTTACATTATGATACTAAAATAAGCTACATAGGTTTGAATTTTGAACTCCAAAATGTCGGGACCATCTCGCACTTTCTGTCTTTTAACAATGCTCACGTAACAAGGCGGAAACTTACTAATACAGTAATGGGTTCATCTGTAATACTTTGACCGCTTAATAACTTGTTACCCATTTATTATTACCATCATAATATGGATTGGATATATTATAGTTATTCATATATTCTCGTTTACAAAAATTAGAGAAAATGGAAACAAGCGGAAGCTGTCATTTTGCTCCTAAAACGTTGCAATGGATGAGTTTAAAACATGGCTACGACCAAAATTGTCCTTATTAGTGTGGTTTTCTTTCTAGAAAAAGCACATATATATGCAGACAACTATTTTGACATTGGAAGAAAACCTCTCCCAACCACGCGTTTTCTCTCATAAATGTTCACTTCGTTCTCTTAACTTCCCATATATATAAGTCATCCGATGGGCCAAATGAAATACTAGTTTAATTAAAGGTATAAGCGCAAAAGGAAAAAGAATTCGTAGTTATTTCGAATAAAAACTGGTTCTACAATTAACGTTATTGCCATATTTTTTAGTTAATGCTCCTATATAAACTATTTTAGCTTTCCTCACAGAGTGTTAATTATTTTGTGAGAGATAAGGGAATTTGTCTTGTGTGTTCAGGAATAATTTCTTATAAATGGAATCTTTATGCACAACTCGTTGAAAGGGCTGCAGGTTGTTTCTATTTTATAGTTAGACTCAGGAAGAAGGATTCACAATCAAAAGGAAATAGAATCCAAGATATTTAAAGCTTTAAGAAACATAGAAAAATTTACAAAATATGTAATGCGCATTACCAATTGTTGAAAGATTTATGGCACTACATAAAAAACTATCCAGTCGATCACCCTTTCCTAACTAAAACATTTGACTTGTAGTCACCTTATTAACCTCATTTCCCTTTTCCGTGGGACCTTATGACCCGACGGCAATCCATTCTCTGAAACTTGAAATGGTCAGCATTTCCATGCATTAACTGGGTTGGGTCAAGTTAGTGCCAATAATTGGTAACATTCATACGTAACGAAGCCATAAATTAATGTTATCTTATTGGATGTGTCATCCATCACTTCACGCCAATTGCAAAGTGGGTTTCACATAACAACATGCAGACATAGAAGGCTGTTTTACCCGTTCAGCCAATAATATCAAAAACATTGAACGTTGGACGATTACTAAACCTAGTCAATATTTCAAATTTCAACTCCTTCTGAGAATGGGATGATCCATCGTTGACTTGACTTGTATCTTTTTGCTTCGTACATATCTACAGTACTGTAGGTCAAATGCTAGAAACTGAAGTTTATTCATGACAATTTTAGGGTAATAATTTGGGAAATTTAACTCCATTTTCCCCCTATCATGTACCCATTCAGTTAAACTATTCAAGTAGTAGTTAGTTAATGACGTCTCTCAATGTTAAATACGAAACGAGTGCTTGAATAGAGCTAAACGTCCCTGGGTTACCTAATTAATTAATCTAGTCAATAATATATAGGAGATTATCAGCTGCGCACTCAGACCAAAAGATGTATAAATCAACGGAAAGTTCTTGTATCTTTCTCTGCGGGTGCGGGGCCCGAAACATGTTTGACAAATATTTTAAGGAAGTTTCTGTTTGACAAATATTTTAAGGAAGTTTCCGTGAAATTTCTAAGTAAGAAACTTATTATATTTATTATTAATTATGATTGTGAGATGTACGGTATTAGTATTAATTTTGATTTTAATATGGTACCATTTTAGTATTGACCGATATTAGATACTATTTCATGCTATTTTAGATAATTTTTAAAGTTGTAAAATAATTTCTCGATTTTATAAACTTATAAAATAGTCTCTTCCTAGGTTATATAATTTTTAATTTTATTTTGACTATTGTCTATTTTTAAATTTTTTGTATAGCTAATATAATTCATATCTAATATCTAACAATAATCACAGTTAATATAACAAAAATATCATTTAATTATTTTATAATTATAAAATTAAGAATAATACAAAGTACTTAAAATGTTGCAATTGATTATAAGAGAACATCATATAGTAATTAGAACAATATAGATCTATAACAACAAAAATTTGTATCAAAGAATGCAATAAACTGAAAGTGAAACCTGAAGCAACAAAAATTTACAATTATGAGTTTTATATTTATATTACATATATATAAATACAAGTGAAATTGAAAGTAAATAAAAAAGGAAAAAACATTAAATTTCATGTTATGATATATTTGCTTAAATACCATCGACATTAATTTTTATTTATTACAAAGTCTTCATCATTAAGGGAAGTTTTATTATCACTTTCATTCAAGCTTAATACATCAAATAATATGTCAATACTTTGTCATTCAATATCATTTTCCAAGTTATTCTCATCTAAAAAATTAGTTTCTCAAAACATAATCCAATAAGAGATTGATATAATCAAGATTACTTATTATATTAAGAGTCCTGGTAATAAATAAATTTAATTATTAAAAATTATGAGAAATTATAGTCAACTTAATAATAAAAATAACATACCTTTCTCGAATCTTTAAATTGCATTGAACAATATTATATTATTCAATATTTTGTGCTTCAATTTGTTTTTTGAATGAATGATCTAATGTATTAATTGCACTCCCACATTGGCACCTTTAGTGGACTTGTTTATTTGCTTACAACATAACTAACAATTGAAATCAAAGTTGGTTAGTAAATTATTATTAACAAGTCTTCTTATCCTCTCAGTAGAGATATAACTTAATTTCTTATATCACAATTGAAAAGATTCTTCACTAACTTTCCCTTACTTAATATTAGCTTATCATACATATTGCATTCTTTAGTGTGATCAAGATAGACTTTACAAAAACCATCATAGTAATAATCGCGCCTAACTTTTTCATCATTGAATTCCAATGAATTTTAAAATCCAACATATCTAATTTAGAAACTCAAATCAAGTTTTTAGAGAATGTTGGAAAATAGAAAATATTTTCTAATTCATAGACAAATCCATATTTTAAAACTAATGGTTATAATCTCATAGTTTAAGCAGAAGAACACAGCATGTTGTCTAAATATAACTTTGTTCACTTGCCTTTTAACTTCCTTGCAATTAGGGACTCTTGCATGGTATTAACAATGTAAATTATAGTATCAAAATCAATCCACCATCTATCGCTAAGAACATCAATGAAATAAGAGTCATGGCACACTTGAAATATATGTATACACTCTTTGTTAGCCAAGCTTTATGTTTATATCATTCACATTTTATGTTGCATTTTTTCTTGAAGAAGAAACATTTATCCTTAATGTCATTTTCTTGATTGAAACATCTGTATCTTTCATCCCTTTTAACGTACCCGTATTTCTTTTTACTTTTCATTTATCATGAATTTGTAAATGTTCAAATTCTGGCTTATTTGATTTAATCTCTACTCATCTTAAGCACATATAGCCATTTATTCATTTGTTACCAAATTTTTTTCTTATTACAAGATATCTTAAATGTGTTGTGCTTTGTATGGAGAGAATTCAAAACGAAATGCATAAGGAGGAACTCAAATATCTCAATTTTTAGGGACTTTAATTGAGCAACAACATCTCTTATTTCTATTATGCACTCTTGTACATCTTTAATCATGTGAAGTTTTATACTTTTTAGCCTTTTACTCGTACTAGATATGATCCCTGATCAATTTACTCATGTAAGATTTAAAAAGCATAAAACTTAAACAATTAGATTGTTCCCACCTTTCATATAATAATTTCTCATTAGGTGCACTTGATTCTATAGGAATATCTTTGGTGTTTCCATACAGAACGTCAAATTGAGGTCTATACACCCTAATACCAAATAGACATTTTCTTTTCAGTTAGGGATGAAAGTTTAAGCCTAGCCCGGTCAAGCCCTCATTGGCTACACCTTGGGCAAGGCCTTGGGTTTGATTTTCTGGTTGCAATCAAGCCTTAATTTAGGCTCGAGCCCTTGTCTAATGATAAAATGATGTCATTTAGTCATAAAAGACATCGTTTTGATTTTTTAAAAAATAATAATTCTAGTCAATCTAGGTTGGACTACCCAAGTCTCAGGCTTTAGTCGGGCCGTCTCAGGGGCCTGAGTGAGTTAGAAACAACATGATTTGACCTATTGCCATCCTTATTTTCAGTTAGGAAAAATTATCACCAAATAATATTAAAATATAACAACCATTAAGAAGCAAAGTAGTGGGAATAAATCAAACACATATATCAAAGTTATGAAGAATAGAACTTAATTTTGTAATAAATTCAAGCCTTTCTATAGGCTAAAATCACAATCATGCTTTAAATTTATACAAACTAAACTTGATTAAGATGAAAAGAAAACAAATCCCATAGTTGTGGGCCTAATAATATAATTTACTATCTTCTTGCAATTAAACTGATTAACATAAAATATCCGTTATTGATAAAAATATTGATTTAATTAATTTAATTACAATTATTATAAGATGTTATTAGAAGGTTCATTAATATTTATATATTTATTATAATACTAAAGATGTTATGATTACTCTAAGGTAAAATAATATTCACTGACTTTATTAATGATAAAGTTGGCAATAACTTATGTTAAGCCTAATTTTTTTCTTTTAATTCGATGTCATTTTAGTTAATTAGTTTAAATTGATTCGGGTCAATTCAAGTTGATTCAGATTCAATTCTTTAAATGTTGAACACATTAAATCTTGTTTTATTTTCCGGCCAACTTGTACCAAAATGTCATCCCAGTTAATGATATAAAATTTTTATGTTGAATAACTAACTTTAGTTTCAAAGTAAATTTGAAAATTTCTTTAATATTCTTTTGTACTATACGAGTTCAATTTTATTAGTTTGTAATTTTATTGACCTTTTTGACTTCAAGGACTTAATTGAAGTTAAACAAAATATTGATTATTCTGTAAAATTTAAAACTTAAAATCTTCCCTTATGACATCACTAAAAACTTGCTCCTTAAATAGCGTGCGTATTGCCTGCACGAGAAGCTTCTTCCATGTAGCGTGCATTGCAAGCTTTAGAAGCTTCTTCTATAGTGCACGCGTCGTCTTGCACGTGCCTTCTTCTTAAAAGGGTCGATGATCTTCTTCTTGTTCTTTAATCACTACTGTTGAATTACTAGCCTTCCTTTGATGTTTTTCGATAAGCACTACCGCCTATGGATGGATGGAGAATCAAGTGCCGCCTCCATTGTCATTCGTAGAGCTTAAGCTTTGGTGCTTGAAAGGGGCTTCAGTGACAACTTTTTAACCATCTCAAACAGTTTTAGGAATCCAGTTGATTTACGTTTCGAGGGGCCACTTGAATTGGATATCCTTTTACGCAAAGAAAGAATGGTAGATTTTTGCGGTCCATGGATCGTTCCTTATTCAAGAAAATCAAAGCTGAGGGAAGTTTGATCGTGCAAGTCTCAACTCCCATTATGGTACCTATAGAAATGGTTCTGGAATAACCGATACATGTCAAATTGAAACTTTGTACGCAGGCAAATAAACTAATGACTTTAGAAGATATCACAGGAAAAACAAATGCAACAAACGGCATGGGAAGCTTCCTTTTTAGAATTAGAAGCGTAGACTAACATTTTTTTTTCACTTTTCTTCTTCGTGTTGAAATGTGTGCTAATTAATTATACTTAATAAAGGTTAATATTAAGAATCCATAACAAGCCACTATCTTGTATTCCTATCATAATCTACCATTAAATATATGATTTAATTTAAATTATTGTCAAATAATAACTTCTTATTCATGTGGCAACTTAAAGGCTACATTTTTATGCTTACGGTACATACCTATAAGGTTATAACTTCATTTTTTGATCCACCTTTGTGGCTTTTATTTGTCCTCTGTTTACTTGTCAAATGTATGCGTGCATCTAGCAGAAGATTCCGCAACCCTAGCCTCTCATATCCAATGGGATTTGAAGATATTACAATGCTTTGTTTCCTACACCTTGATCTATATTCAATTTTAAATCCTTTGACACTAAACTAACGTTGGTAGAGAACGTCGGAAAGTTAGTTGGATTGTTTTCAAAAAAACAAAAAAAAAGGTTAGTTGGATTGTTATGTAAACATTTGAGCCAATGGGCGTAGATCATCTCTCTCTCTCTGTATATATATATATATATATATATGAATGAAGCACATAATCTGCCAGTCAACTATCGACATGCTTATTATTGTAAAAAAATGTCTAATAGGGGTCTTAAAATGGACTAGAGTTTAAGTAGGGTATTAGT
>JANSVA010000004.1:32149422-32161942 GCA_025504915.1 Erythroxylum reticulatum
TTTCCAGGTCTGAGTATGTTTCTTTGACTGCTTCCCATATATCTTTGGCTGTTGGGAGAAAAATAAAGGGTCTTCCATTGGTTCCATGGAATTGATAAGCCAGGCTGTAACCGTGGCATTCTCCAAACACCATTGATCGAAATTGGGGTTTTCTGGCCTTGGAGTTTGGATTGCCCTTGTTATGTACCCTATTTTTCCTTTTCCAGTAATTACTAGACAGGTTGATTGGGACCATTCTAGGTAGTTTCTTCCATTCAGCTTCTGGATTTAAATTTGTAGGGAATTTTCTGGTTGTATCCTAACTGAATCAGGTTGATTTCCTGATCCAGAGAGAGGGGTAGAGCTGCTGGTGGTCTCAAGGGATGAAGATCGAGATCCCACCATTGCAGCCTTGTAATTCATGGAAGAGCGTGAGGCTCTGATACCATGTAAAACTTCTCTATATATTCAGAAGATAAGATTTACATATTCTGCAGTTCTTATATAGAGCTAGGGTACGTAGTTATGGGAGTCTTCCTAACTAGGAAGACTCCTTATTTGGAAATATCCCTAATATAGCTAGATATTACAGCTAAGGATAATCCCTTAATTAAGGGACTATCTATTATTACGGGATTCTCTACACATATTTTGTAGAGATTGAGATTTGCTGCACTTTTTCACGGGCAAAGTGACATTTAATTTCAATATGTTTAGTTCATTCATAAAACACAAGATTAGAAGCAATATGTAGAGCAACTTGATTATCACACTACAACTTTGCTAGTATTTAGACTTTAAGACCAATTTTAGATAATAGTTGATATATCCACCTTATCTCACACATCGACTATGCCATAGCTCTGTATTCAAATTCTGCACTAGATCTGGATACAACATTTTACTTCTTACTTTTCCATGATACCAAATTCCCTTTAACAAAGACATAGTATCCAATAGTAGATTTCTAGTCAATTTTATAACCTATCCAATCAGTATCTGAAAAATATTTAATGTGCGCATGTCCATGATTTTCATATAGTATCCATCATCTAGGAATTCCCATTAGGTAACATAATATCTATTTTAGGATATTCCAATGATAAATGGTTGGAGAAGACATGAATTGACTTATAGCACCAACATAATATGCAATATCAGGGTGGATTACTATTAGATAGTTTAATTTTCTGACCAATCTTCTATGTGTCTTAGGGTCTTCAAGCAAGTCTCCTTCTTTGGTAAGTTATAAATTAGGAAGCATTGGAATACTGTATGACTTGGCTCCCAACTTTCAGGTCTCTATTAATAGATAAAATACATATTTTCTTTGAGATAAGAAGATGCCTTTCTTGTTTCTTGTCACTTATACTCCCAAAAAATACCTTAAAACTCTTAAATCTTTCGTGTGAAACTCACTGTGAAGATAGGACTTTAATGATAAAATGCCCATAGAATCACTTCCGTTAATGGCAATACTATCCACATACATAGTAAGTAGAATAATGCCTGATGCAGATTGTTTATAGAAGACTGAGTGATTCGATTTGCTCTTATTCATTCCAAGCATTTGTATTGCCTGACTAAAATTTTTAAACCAAGTACGAGGACTTTATTTTAAACCATAAAGAGACATTCGAAAATGGCAAACTTTTCCATATTTCTCTCGAGGAACAAATTCAATTGATTGCTCTATAGACACTTTCCTCTGGATGTCACCATGTAAGAAGGCTCTATATACACAGGAAGGAGACTAAATGAAGGCATATGGTTGATAAAAAAATAGGCAATGTAGACTACATCAACCCAAAATGGTTTTGAGAATGTGCATTTGAAATAAGAGTGCTTTGATAGTTGTAAGGAGATGACAAACTTTCCTTTTAGTTACACTATTTTGAGATGATGTGTCAATGCATGAGGAGATGAAGAATAGTGGAATACCATTCTAGATCATATAGGTTTGGAACGATATTGAAAAATATTCTTTAACAATTTCACTTGTCCAAGTATAGACAGATACGTTAAACTATATTTTTATTTCATTGCAAATAGTAGAAAATAATTTAGATTGACTTTTTACTAAATAAATCTACGTCATATAAAAGAATTTCAACAAAACTAACAAAGTATTGAAACTCAATTTTGGAGACAAAAGGACTTGGACTCCTAACATTAGAATATACTAATCCAAAAGGAAAACTAGCTCATTTAATAACTTGAAGAAGTAAAGAAAGATGATGATGTTTGTTTGGCAAAGTGACAGAACTCGCAATACTAAGGTTATAACTTCTTCAATAAAGGTAAAAAGGGATATCTTAACTGACAGTAAGTTTCAGACAGAATTAAGACATCGGAACAAGCAACAGTTTTGGACACTTGGGTATCCAGAATGTAAAAAATTCCTAATTCAAGTCCTTTACTGATAATTTTCTTCGCCATAAGATTTTGAAAAGATAGTAATAAGGAGGAATAAGATACAATAATTTAACGCACGAGTGAATTTACTCGTATAATAAATTAAAGGAAAATCTTGGTAAGTTTTAAGACCAAGGATAGTAATGGAGTGGGGTTAATAGTAGTGGAGTGGGATTAACAGTACTTTGTCATAAGAAGTTGATCCATGAGCTAAAGTAACATGAGAAGTGGATGACTACTTTTAAAAAGTAGAAAAAAGGTTGGAGTTAATTGTCATATGGTTTGAGGCACCAAAATGAATGACCTATTGTAAGGAAGAGAAAATAAGCCATATAGCTGTATTGCCTGAGTCAACAATTGCAATAATTGGGTGAGATGAATTTTTAATGCTTCTTAGTATTGAGTGAATTTTGCAAATTCATTTGTAGAAATTGTAATTGTGTTCTTAGTAGATGAATCAGGAGTAGTTGTAGTAGCTAAATGATATTTTTAATGCCTATTTTGTAGCTTTCAGCATGTGTGTTTGGTCTGACTTGACTCATGACAATATCGACATATAATTCCTCCTGTATTTTGATTCTTAATGCCCTAATTTTTTGTTCCTCCTCTATTATTATTCCTATGAGAGGACTTTCCCGTGTCAAATCCATTATGCCGACTCATAAGAGCATTAGATGTCTGAGTATTAGAAGCAACAAATGCATTGTTACATGTATAGAGTATTCAAGTAAAGATCTTGTGTAGGAAGGTATCTTGATCTTAAACTGAGAGTTAAGACCAATCAAAAAGCTCATTATTGCCATTTGCTCCCATTGAGCTTGTTGCACTTATATTAGGATAATTGGTAAAAAAATATTTAATTCTTCATAAGTCTTTTTGAAATTTGTAAAATATGCTTGAAGAGATTGTTCTTATTGTTCTGTTTAATAAAACTCATACATATTTCATGACTATGAGAAATGTTTATTTTCAAAATACAAAAATTCTAAATAATCTATCAATTCTTTGACATACTCTTCATGATTAATTAGATTAACAACCTCATTGTTAATAGAATTCGTAATTTGCAAAAATAATCAGGCATCGTCTTGTAGCCATTCCTTGTGGGGATTGTCTAATGGATGATCATTGGTAAGGTAGAGATCCTTAGAAATGGTACTTAAATAAGTTTAAACTGTCTTATACCAATAAATATAGTTGGACCACTTAATTTATGTTCTATAATCTTATACATCATAGGAATGATATTCGTTACAACTAAGTCTTTGTGTTCGTTAGCCATAGAGATAAAAAAGTTGAAGGAATAGAGAATAACCAAAAAAAACTCAAGCGGATTAGATGCCAAACCAAGAAAAAAAAAATCACACCAAAATAGCCTTGTAGGGACATTCCAAGCGGACCCTCCTAATAGTTAATGCAACAACTTCTAACAAAATAGATGACCCATACTTGGACAAATGGAGCGGCGAGCAACAGTCACACTCGTAGCAAGAACTAGTGAACAAAGGCCAAAAGAAACGGAAGGCACAAGAATTGGCCAAATATGCCGACGATAGTAGACCCACAGGGGTGTTGCAAGGGAGAGGCGACACTAGAAAGACTGGCTAGAGGATGCAATTCCAGCCATGCACCAATTAGTGGGAGAGGAAGTAAAGGTTTTTGGTGGCACATGAGTGCACACATAAGGCTTTCTGTGACCAATCTTCAGAGAGAGGCTGGTTAGCTAGCAGTGCTCCTTGTTGGAAAATATAATAATCAACAAGAGACAAAGCTTTGCTAGACAAAAGAAAAAACTTTATTGCTAGCTTAACTCAATAAATCAGAACCCTAGGCTTAAATAAATAGGCAAATACTTAAACTAAAAATTCCTAAAAACAAGCAACTAAGCAAATTGACGTGGAATGAATAACGAATAACCTAAATATAGCTCAACAAAAAAACTTGATAATAAACACATGCTTAAATAATAAAACACTACTATCTTCTACTCCTAGAAAATAGGAAACAACTAAATTATAGTTTAAAGCACTTCCATCAATATTCCCCCTTACATCAAACTTCATGGAGTACTTTTCTCTACAACTTGTGAAGCACTTCTCTTCAATATGATGCACTTCTCATCATCGCAATCAAATTTGTTGATGCACTTTGGAGCACATTTCTCCATATTACATATCTCACCTATTATTATCAAAACGATTTTCTTCTATTTTCACATTCGATACGTAGTACTTCTCTCATAGTTAGTTTTTTCTTATTTAACCTAAATATTTTGTTGTGATGACTTATTTGATTTATTTATTAACTTGTCTTCTTTTTTGAATTTACTTGTTTTATTTTTTATTTTTACTCTTTACCTTGTTCTATATTTATTATACTATTTATTTTATTACTTATTTTAATTAATTAATTAATTATTATTATTATTATCTTTTGTCTATTTTTATTTTTAAATTATTATTATTTTAATATATATATGTATTTTTTTCCTCCCTTCATGTGGGTCTATCGAAAATTGTCTTTTTACTAGTTAGGGATGAGATTACATACTATTGATCTTCTTCAAACCTCGCGTATTAGCGGGACTTTCACTAGGTTGTTATCGTTTTTATATTTTCAAATTTGCAATTTTTTTGCAAATGCCCAAATCTCTTGAACGTGTAACATTGAGGCTGTCCCTTATGTCAACAATCTTTCTCTTTATGATGAAGCTTCTTATAATTGCTACATTGAGGAACATTGACCTTTCCTTTTGAGGATAAAGTCTCGACTACATAAGCTCCATCAACTTTTTCTTCAATTCCTCATCCCTTATTGATCTTCTTTGGTCCATAGCTTGAAGAGCATTAAATAACTCTGTAAAAGTTATGTTTGATAGATCTTTAGAATTTTCAAGTGAGGAAATTTTTGACTTGTACTTTTCGGGAGGAATCGTGAGAAACTTGTCTACTACTCGTTGACTAGGAAATTTTTCACCAAACAATTTGATTTGATTGACAATGAATCTGAGCTTGCTTCTATATTCCTTGACACTTTCAGATTTTTTCATCTTTAGCATCTCAAATTCTCTTTTGAGATTCAAAATTTGTATAAACCTTATTTGATTGTTGTCTTCAAACTCTTCCTTCAGCTTCTCCCATACTTCTTTAGGTGATTCACAAGCCATTATGCTTGTAGAAATTCCCTCAAACACGACCGAATACATAAGAGAACACTTTTGGTTTCCTTGCCACTTCTTCATCATGCTTTTCGATTTGATTTATTGTGGGATTTTTTGAAAGTAGGTTAGGATTATAATCACTCTCAATAACCTCCTCAAGACTCAAGAATTTTAAATAGGATTTCATTTTGATGACTCATTTAGTTTAGCGATAATTTTCTCCATTGAAAAGAGGGATAAGAAGAGAAAAATTATTTGATGTCATTTCACAAAGGTTGAACACTCACAAAAATTTTACTCTTATCTTCACAAGCCCATAAAGCCCCTAGAGCTCCAATACCACATTTGTTGGAAAATATAATAATCAACAAGAGACAAAGTTTTGCTGGAAAAAAGAAAAGACTTTGCTACTAGCTGAACTCAACAAAGCAGAACATTAAGTCTAAATAAATAGGCAAACACTCAAAACTAAAAATTCCTAAAAACAAGCAACTAAGGAAATTGACGTGAAATGAACAGCCACTAACCCTAATACAGCTTAAAAAAAAAATCAATAATAAAACCCGCTACTCCTAAAAAATAGGAAACAACTCAATAATAGTTTGAAACACTTTAATCAACAATCTTAGTAGTGCCAACAATAAGACCAAAGGTCACTTGGGATGGGTGACCCAAAGAATTTCAAAGTTCTGCTCCTTGGGTAAAACTAAAATTGAAAAGGGTTTCTGCTCAGCAAGCAGAATGAAAGATAAAATAATTTAAATAACCCAAAATTGGCTTTGATACTATGTAAATGAAGGAGAAAAAGGTATTGATTTCTCTTAATACTTTGTTTAGAGTAAGCTTACATATATATACAAGTAGATCAAAAATTAGTTAAGGATTGTAATCTTTATACTCAAGCCTGTAATCAGGTGTTGAGATATCCTCAATATCCTGTCAGTTACATATCTTATCAGTTACTTACTCTACAATCTGTAACAGTCCCCATTATTGATAATTGATTGGTTGATGGAAAAATATTACTTTCCCATTCTTTGCCTGATACTTGACTACTTGCTTGATTTAGTTATTTTAGGTAGGCCTGTCTTACTTCACGTAATTTATTCTAGTTTCCAAACTGAAATTATTGGTCACTAAAATGAAGATCATTCTGAAGGTTGGTCATTCCATTGGTGCATACATATCCATTGAAACACTAAGAAGGTGTCAAGATAAGGTGATGGCTATTTTTTGCCTCCATCATGGTTTCTGTATGCCATTCTATCCTTGTCTAGACTTTGATTTAGATTGCTGTTCTGATGTTATCTTTCGCATTTTAGGTCATCTATTATGTGGGATTATATCCATTTCTGATGTTTAACCCACTATCAAAGAAGCAGCCTACATACAAGAAAGTTTCAGAGTAAAGCTCTTTCTTTATCTTGAGTTTTGCTACTTCTCAAAAGCTTCTACTTCATCTTGCGTTGCATACATTTCTGCTCATTGCTCTTCGCCCACAGAATCTTCTTTCGCTTATGAATATGTCCTAGTTGATGGACATGTGGATTACCTTATCATAATGTAGAAAAGTTAAATTAAATAATATTTCTTTGTTCAGCTAAGTTACTTTAATATTTATACTTCTGAATGTTCCCGTTTCTTTTGTCTGAAATTTGTGCTTATACAGAGAATATTCCTTTTTAACTAATGTTGCATTCATTTTCAAGGAATACAGAATTTACAACATCAGCATATTTGTCTGTATTTCAGGTCGTCTGTTATATCTGCTCTACTTAGTTTCTGTATAGGATCCTTGGGATTGTTACCAAAGTGCGCTAGAAGATCACTTGTGTCGAAAACTATTGGAAAGTCATGGTCTGCCCCAGCTATCGACGCGGCTTGCAGTCATTTGCTGCGGGTATAGTTTACTAATTGTGTTATGCAAGAGCTGGGTTGCAAATCTACTTGCATGTTGGGTTTTGTCCTTTTCAAAACTAATGGCAGTCAGTCCTCATCTTTACACTAAGAGTTTGCAGTGCCTAAATTTCCAATATAATCTGAAATTGAATTCCTTCTCTTTCATTTGTTAACAGTACCACACATTTCGGAATATGCTCTTTTTGGCACAGTCGGAATTCAGAGAGGTACTCTTGCTTATGAGTAAAAATCTAGCAAACTTTTGAAAAGTATTACATTTGCTGCTATCTTCCAACAAATTACTTTGGTTTGGCGCCATATTAAGCTATAAAGGGGAACCTTACCCATCTTCCCTACCCCACCTCCCATAAATTTATACCTAGGCAGCAAAAGGATGAAACCCTTCCGTGGCCACCTTCTTTGTTTTTGTTTTGCAGAAAATTCATCTACTTTGGTGCATTTGAAATATAATACTATTATGTCATTTCCTTTTTAAGAAGGCTGGTGCAATGGTGCAACCATACCTCTTTTTACAAATTGTCTACAGTTGCGCAAGGCCGGGTTCTTGAAAGATGATTATACAAGAATCCATATTTCGTAGACCACATTTGTGCACATTCCTTGTATCTGGTAGCTTGTTGCAAGTTATGTATCCCCCTGAAAAATTGTTTTGCTTGCCAAAATCTTTTAGTGTTTAGTGACCTCCGTCAATGTGAATTAAGGCTGCAAAAACATGCTATGCACCTGTTTCTGGTGGAAAATATTATTGGTGGAACTTCACTTTGATCAAACTTGTAGATCGATTTTCATCTGTTTGTTTTATTTACTACTTTGTTTCTCCACTTATAGGTACATTACAGAATATATTGCCTCTTCAACTCCAGCAGGAGGTTTGAGTGGGCAGCTATGCTCATCTAGAAGTGCTAACATATGTCTTCAACCTAGTGTTAACTACTACGATTCTTTTATGTTAGCTTTCAGAAGCCCCGGACTGGACATTCATGAGAGAAAATAAGGGTAAAATTACATTCTTGTTCGGTGTTGATGATCACTGGGGTCCTCTGGAAATGTATGAAGAGGTAAGTTATAAATCCATGATTTTAGTTTTCTGTGATTTATCCTCTTAAGAACTTCACTCGGATAGTGAGCATATTTGCAAACAAAGCTTATGCACTGTAAAGTTGGTATAGAGCCCATGCTGTTTTCATCACGTAATGCTATTGTTCTTTCATTCTAAACATTAAGATGTTAAAGGTAATACCTAATATCGTCTGTCAGTGTGGTGTGAACATTTCAGTGCCCCATTAAGTTCAATATAATGATCTTTGCATTTCAATATCAGAGGATTTAGTTCAAGATAATTGGAGATGTAGGTGTGGCCTAAAACATCAGTTTTAACACTTTTCCAAGCTATAGTGAAGAACTCATCTTTTAGCAAGATCAAATCTTGGCGAACTTATTTGACATGGTCATTACTCGTTCAATATAATGCGCCTCATTTGACAGTAATTTCTACCTTTGTGATAACTCCTGCGAGGTTAACGGTGGTGAAAAACGTGATGACCTGTTATTTCAAAAGAAAGCCATGCCGTTTTCTATGTATATGGCTGACAAAATAAGTACTGGTTCCGTTATCCTAGCATGGTTGGGAGGAACTCGATAAAGATGTGAAAAATGAACAACTATAAAGCAATTATTTTGCTCTCTCTTGCACTGTTTAAGCTTCAGTTTACATTTTACGGAACTTTCTGTCCACTTGAATCACGCTGTAATACTCATTAGGTACTATCCAAGTAAATTCACTACTATGTTGTGTGCAGATCTCTAAACAAGTTCCAGAAATTTGTATGTCAATTGAAAGGCAAGGACTTGCGCACAGTTTTTGTTGCACGGAGGCTGGCTCAGTATGGATTGCACGCCACGTAACAAGTTTGATAAAGAACATAAGATGAAAGTTGACGTCACTGTCTCATTTCTCACTAATTATTTGGACTGTTCTGAAGGAATTCTTTTGAATGTAACAACTATTTACTCTCGCATTTTCTTTCGTTTGTATGCAAATCTGTCATCTTAACGAACCGAAACACAAACGCCCACAGGACATGAAGTGATGTAGCTAATACAAGATTTTTTAACATCCTAAAGTACAAATATTTACAAGGGTTAATTAACCTAAATTCTTTGCAGCCTCACTTTTTTTTCTTTCAATTTTAATCCTTAATTTCAAAAACTATCATTTACTTCCTTATACTATTGTTTTTCATCCATTTATAAAACTTGAAACTTAAAATTTTTAATATTATTGTTTAAGAAAAATTTTTAATTTGAGAACGTGGCTTGCTTTGACTTCTCTCTACCTTTACTAACTTTCTAACACTCCTTTTTGTGGGAAAGAGATTTTCTATTTCTCATATATTAAGTAGGAGTATACAGTCATATATAAGACATTACAAGCAAGAATTTAAATCTGGAAAGTTATTTAAAGTTATCTAATGCAATTCCTTAATTTAAGATATTTTAAACTTATTTTTTATCTTATTTATTTACAACCTATTTATATCTAAGTATAATCTATTTACAATATCTTAGTATCTTAACACTCCTTCTCAAGCAGAAGAATAGATGTCTTTCATTTCCAGCTTGCATACAAGATCATAAAAACTTGAACTGTTCAGTCCCTTCGTTAAAACATCAATTACTTGACGTTATGATAAAACGTAGGACATACAAACTAACCCTTCTTCTAATTTTTCGTTAATAAAATGTCTATCAATTTCAATATATTTTGTCCTACCGTGTTGTATAGGATTATGAACAATATTAATGGCTAACTTATTGTCACAATAGAGTTCCATAAGGCTGTCCCATTTGACTCAAATCATCTAGAATAATCTTCAGCCAGAGTAGTTCACACAATCCTTGAACAATAGCCCTAAATTCTGATTCTGCAGATGACTTTGCCATCACATTATGCTTTTTGCTCCTCTACGTTTCCAAATTTTCTCCAAGAAATGTACATTACCCTATAGTTGATCTTCTATCCACTATGGAACTTGCATAGTTACCATCGGTGTAAGCTTCTAAAGCAAGAGTATTCTTGTTCTTGAGCATAATTCCTTTTGTTGGACTACCTTTCAAGTAGTGTAGCATCCTATAAGCAGCTTGAAGATGAGGCTCTCTTGGATCATGCATGAATTGACTGATCATGCTTACTGAGTATGCTGTGTCTAGTCGAGTGTTAGCAATATATATGAGTCTACCAACTAGTCTTTATTACATACTTTTATTAGCAGTTGGTTCTTCTTTAGCGTCTCCCAACTTATGGTTTAGATTCATTAGTGTAGAGACCGCCTTAAAATCAAAATTTTTCTGTTTCTACCACAAATCAGTCACATACTTCTGTTGAGATATAAAAATCCCTTGTATAGAATATGCCACCTCAATACCGAGAAAGTAATGTGTCAAGGACTTTACTAAAGGACCTTTAAGGAATAAGCTTCCTTTTTGATACCTTAAAAATAAAGAATTCTTCCTAATTGATCAGCTCAACTTCTAAACCATTATTCTTCCACTGTCCTTATGCCCAAACTTTCACAATAGGGCAGAAGACAATCTTATCAGAAGTATGTAACCAGGGAATAAGATGATCTCAATGCTCCTTCTTGAAGCACTTCTAAAAGAAGAGAGAAAATGGTAGGTTCTGGTTTAGGAGGTTAAGGAATCTTTAAGTTTGGTGTGGAGTCCCCTATTACCTGAGACTAGGATCGGTATTTTAGAGATGCATCAGGCTATTGGCCTTTATAGAGCTCTCTAAGGGTAGAGGAAGAGGGTGTGAGGGATGAGGTAAGTTGGCTTTAGTTATGTGGTTCTTCAGGTAGTGTAAACAGAGAAGGAATGGTAGGGGAGTTGAGTTTAGATGTGGTAGGCACAAGGTTTGAAGATGAAGGGAGGGAAATAACCTATGTGTTGAGTTAGAAGGTTGAAATGGTGAGTTCATAGTGAAAGTGGAGGTCAGTTTAGGAGAATTAGCAGCAAGGTTTGAAAAAGGAAAAGGTGGAGGAACACTTTGTGAACTCTCCACAACAATTGAGGAAGCAGGGAGGGAGAAGGTTCTTATTCAATTTCCTTACTAGAAAAAAACAAAAACAGAATTTTAAGAGGAATAAAGAAGAAAGTTAGTTGACAAGGAAAAAGGTAGGGGTGTGAAAGTTGAGAGGATTAATTTTGGTTTTTGGTGAGAGTTTAGGTATAATTTTTTTTAAAAAAATAGTTGTATATTAACAACTAAAGTTTCTCTATTTGTACAAATAATCAATCCTTAACAAATTCATTTTAGATGTGAAGTGAGAACTACGAAGAAATGAAGAAGCCATATATTATTATGGTCCACCACGTGGTTTTATTTAAAATGTAAACAACAGAAGGGAGAAAGCACGTCCTGGTAAGATGCAATTGCTAAAATTTAGTTCCATAAAATAATATATTTGTCCTTCCTTTCGTTAATTTAAATTAATGTTATTGTTACATACTCATTTCAATCCATTATTAAGACAAACAGTTTCTTTCTTAATAATCAGCAGGTGTATTATTTACAGACGAGAACTCATTTTAATTTCACATCTTAAAGGTATCAAACAAATAAAATTTAGAATTTACCAAAAACACCAGCCAAGTTCGGAAAGACAGTAAGATAAGAGGAAAAGTCACGTCAAGGAAGAGAAAGAAAGAAGAGTGATGGCAACCAGACAAAACTGCGAATGCAACCAAAATCGTTACGAAATAAAAGTTGTATCGTATGAGGTATAAATATTGGTTGATATTAACTCGTTTTAGATATTATTGGTTGGCATTTAAAATATTGGTTAATATTAAAATTTTTTAAAAATAATTTTATTTAAAATAAGTTTTTTAAATAAAATTGTTAAAGTCTCCGTCACTCGCTCTTTCCTTCTTACCTCTTATTTCTCTCTTTTTTTTTCTTAATTAATTATTTTATTTTATTCAACTTTTAAATTTATTTTGAATCTTGAATTTTTATTTTTAAAATAATAATAAATATTTGTATTA
>JANSVA010000004.1:32162042-32172528 GCA_025504915.1 Erythroxylum reticulatum
AAAGTAATCTTTTTCCTAAAATTTAAATTATTACGTTTGGTTCGTTTTTTTGAGTTTTTAGAAAAGTAAAAACTTTCCTAATTTAGGGAAAGTAATGGCACTTTCTATGGATTTTAAATCCTAACATCTCGTTGGTATTTAGATTACTTTCCCCAGGAATTTAATCTAAAAAATATACTAGACAATTTAACCATTCCTTCTCTCTCAACTTTGTGACTTTAAAATATATAAATTTTAAATAAATTTTGATTTAATAATTAAAAATAAATAAAATAAATATTAGTTTATAAATAATTATAAAAGTTGAAATAAATAAAATAATTAATTAAAAAATTTTGAAAAAAAGGGGAAAGGAGATATACGAGGGAGAGAAATTTTAAAAATTTTGCAAACAATTTTCCCTATTTTTTAAAAATTTCAGTATCGATTGGTATTTGGATTTTAAATATTTTTGATCAGAAGTTTCAATCGACAATCTTCAGGTTCATTTTTTTCCTTATTGAATTATTTTAATTTTTATTCTGTTTGTAGGGATATAATTAGAAACACAAGCAAAATTAAATTACATTCTATAAAATATTGTTATATACTAAACACTATAATAAGAATCCAACCAATTTTCCTATTAGAATTTTTATAACTATCCAAATATGTAAATATCTTTACTTTCTATAATTTTATTTTCTAAAGAATCATATTCCAAATTTACTTTACTTTCCTACCACACTTCATTTTTTTGGAGTCCAACCACACTTTATTTTTTAGGAGTGCAGACATTGACTAATGTGGGCTTCTTAATATAAAAAAACTGTACTTCAAATGGGAAAAACTCCTTGGGCATGGGTGGTTCTATGCTACCCCAATCTATTATGTTTTTTTTTTCCCTGAAAGATACCTTAACCTGTTATGATTGAACAGTGACATTGCATTTGTTAGTTGAATCTCTTAAAAGTTTTCTATGGTTGGCCTACCCTCTTCGCAACTACTACAAACATGTAAAGCGCATTCCACTAGGTTGTTGAATTACATGGATGGAAGTTATGGAAGGGAACGGCGTCTCTTTACAAGCATACCCTGACCACATCCAAACAGAATAATGCAAGATTAAGATAGTTAGAAAGTATGGTTAGACTTGCATTTCCCGCTGCTCTTCCACTCTGTTCTCGTTTCAGGTTGTGCCCTGCCTTGGCTTCGTCTTGCATGCCGACACGTACCAATTCCAGTTTGTAACATCTAATACTCTATATATTTCATGAATCGGCAGAATAAAAGATGTTGTTCACTCTATTATTATTGTTTGGGTCTGTCTAGAGGTGATACCTGCATAAGGATGAGCAGTAGAATGAGTGAAAAGAGATTGCTTTCTCAAGTCAAACGGCCTGTTAATTCTCGCTTCTGTAATGTCTCCAGGTACACTTATGCATTTATTCTTCTTCTTCCCCCCTATCTTTTCTTTTTGGGTCTTGTTGCTGTAATTTAATTTGCACATACGATACGACTGTCAGTTACACGACTGAGTTGTTAGAGATACGGGCCGATGATCCAAAGCTGCATGTTCTGCTTATTCCTGGAAATCCAGGTTTCTTTTCTTTTTTCGATGATGATGTTTTTTTTTTTTTGGTAATTTAGTAATCTCTGATTAGGGAGTTTGTGGGTGGTGAACAGGAGTCGTTGCATTCTACAAGGATTTTTTGGAATCTCTCTACGAGATGCTTGGAGGAATTGCGTCCATTACAGCCATTTCCCACATATCACATACCAAAAAAGTGAGTATCTTTCTCCTTTTTTTTTTTGTTTTCTTTCTGGTATTGTTACTTGAGCATCGACTGTAGCGTTTATTATCTTAGGATTGGGAGTCTGGAAAGTTGTTCTCATTGCAAGAACAAATTGACCACAAGGTACATCTATCCTTTTCTTTGCGTTTTTTGGGTTTATATGTCTAACTAAATTAGGAGTTGGAGATTCCTTTTAATTTTAGAGTTAACTATTGCAACTTAAACATGCTGTAAAATCTTTAGCATTTCGACTAATGCTCAATGAAGATATTATTCATTATTGGTATTAATGTGTTTTGAGAATGATTTTATTAGGTTAAACACAGATTTTATGAATTTCTTATTTTGTTATTTTGCAGGTGAACTTCATCAAAGATCAACTATCTAATTCTGAGGTTCCTGTAGTACTGGTGTGTCTATCATCTTTTGTTAATTGGTTTACATTGTAAATGTTATGTAAATCTCCTATAGTAACTATTCTCAATTAGAAGCCTGGGAGCTAATGTTGGAAGGTTCTTAATTTATGCTTTTCTCAATGTGATTAAGTGCCTAAGCCTTTTCTTCAATGTTATAAAAAATGATAAGTCTTTATGAACATATTGATCAAATTGTTAGGATATAATAATGTATCCACCACTTAGCTAAGGTCTATAAGGAAACTACCATATTACCTTTTTTTGTTAATATGTTAGAATTTGACATTTTTGTTCGGTAGAGCTCTAACTTCAACTTCAAAAAAGAGTATTGTCTTGTTGAACCTGCATCTTCCAAATAACAGTAGTGGTTATTGTTTTCTACTAGTAATTTTCTTCACATAGAGTTATTTTCTCATTTAAGGTTGGACATTCTATTGGCGCCTATATGGCTATTGAAACATTAAGAAGATGTCAGGAGAAGGTAGTGAAATCTGGGTCCAATTTCAATTCTTACATACCTTTGACTTAGAATGGAATGCTGCTAATATGAATTTGTGTCTTCGTAGGTGAATTATTGTATAGCACTATATCCATTTTTAATGCTGAATCCGGAATCCTTGTGGCAATCTATTATTGAGAAGATTTCAGAGTAAAGTTCGATATCTTTTTCATCATTATGAAAACACGACATTTAGCTCTCCCATATTTTGCATGACTTAGTTCTTACTGTTTTGTTTTTTATACACTTCTATACCTCTAAATTTCACAGTCTCATGCTTTCCAATGTTCTCAAGGTCCTGGTTATTTAGATGGATACCTATGGGTTTTGGTTAATTTTTAAATGTAGTTTGGTAGATCATATCTTATGGAGCTGCAATTTCTCATTGTTATTAACTCTTCACCGAGATGACATTTTTGTGGTCCAGAATATCTTGATAAGATCTCAATGTTGTCAATTCCTTGTTGAGGTTCGCATGGCACTGAAGGACTCCTGGTCCTGTGTCTTTTGCCATCATTATATAGCAGGGATTATTGGTTTTACCATGGAAATTTGTTTTCAGATCCATGATTCTCTCTGTGTTGATCAGCTACACTGTAACATTGTTGGGTTTGCTACCTCGGTCGGTTTTAAGACAGGTTATTCTAACTTTGATAGCAAGACCATGGTCTGACACTGCTATTGAGGCTGCTTGTAGTCAGTTGGTGAAGGTATGACGTTTCTTATCGTAGGTAAAAGATTTTATGTCTTATTGCAAGTATATTTGTGTATGTGGCTACACCAATCTGGTAGAATTACCTGCAGAAAACTTTTGATAAGATTTCTGAGCATTGTTGATCTTCTGTACAGTGTCACCATTAGCCATTCGATACGGATAATAAACTTTCTAATCCACTTGCATGCAGTACCATATTTTACGAAATGTGATGTTTCTTGCGATGACAGAGTTCAAAGAGGTAATCTTTGTTTGCTTATAAAGATTCTGCAAAACTGATTTCTATTGCTTAGCTTTTTAAGGAGGTTCATTCATTGACCACTTTCTGCACCCTTTTAAGATCATCTCACAGTGTGTTGCCCCTATGTTTTAAAGTTTCGTTATATATTGGTTAAATTGAAATAAGAAATTAATATCTGCTACTTGATATCAATGAGAATCCATCTTTTTATCCACTCAGACATGCAGTTCCTTCTAACAATGGATTTTCAATACTAGCTTTCAGAGACACCAGATTGGTCATTTATGCGAGAAAACCAAGATAAAATCACATTTTTGTTTGGTCATGATGATCACTGGGGTCCCCTAAAAATGTTTGAGGAGGTAAGTGGTGGACTTAATGATTTTGTTTTTGTTAGTTACTTCGTTGCAAGTAAATTTTGTCAATGTCATAAGCCACATATCCAGTTGATGGCTAAACATGTGGAATATTTGCTGTGTATTTAAGCTGTTAGGCTCTAGCAAGTTTCTCATTGTGACCCTTCTAACGCTTACTTTGCTGTATGAATTGCCTTCTGCACTTTTAAAGATTTGGATCAGATTTTGTTATTTTACCAACCTTAAGAAAAATAAAAGATTTGGTCACCTATGCGGATTGGACACTTTTACCCTGTCAATTCAAAGAGTGCCCCTGGTAACACACATAGTTATGTGTCAATTCTGCAACATTAACCCACAAATGTAAGTTATGTGTCAATTCTGAAACATTAGCCCACAAATGTTCCAAATCGTTATGGATATTTGGCTGGTACCAAAAGGATACTTTTTCAGGTAGCTGTTGTCTATAATCACAATAGAACTGTGCTAGCATGGCAATCTTTTATGAGCTAAATAGGCATGTCGAAGTTTCATCAGCTGGATGTCTCGCACCTTTGACCGCCGATGGGGTTGTGAAATCATATATGACCTATATTACATATCCCTTTTTAGTTCTCAATCCAGTACTAGTAAAATACCATCATTCCCAAATTGGAAGTTACCATTATAACTGTAAAGAACATGGATTTCTAGTGATCTTATGCTTTATGAATTAATTCTAAACACAAGATGTGTCATCCAGGTTGCGCTGGTGAAAGATTGCAATCACATGTTTTTGGGTGCTGTCTTGGACTCTTAGCTGTATTCGTGCTTCATAATATAATGTCGAACCTGCTATCTATTTCCAGCTTCACAGAGTTGAACTCATTTGGCAATTAGCTGTCATGCAATTGTCTGCTTTCCATTGGTGTTTTATTGCCTCTTGACTGCTAAGTGATGAACTCAAGTTTTTATTTATACAGATTTCAAAGCAAGTACCTGGCATTTCTCTATCGATTGAGCGTGAAGGCCATACTCATAATTTCTCTTGCACTGAAGCTGGCTCGGTATGGGTTGCACAACATGTAGCAAGTTTGATAAGGAGAAACTTACAAAGCTCAAGCCAATAGATAATTGACCCGCCAGGTATAGTTGTAATTTGCTATGGCTGATTGTCATTGATTAGAGGACACTGAACCATATGCGACTTCTAGCCATTAAATTTATTGTAGAATCTGAAATAAACTGCAATTTATCTTTGTCAAAGGGTGAAGTAAGAAGTATGGCGGTGAAAAAAAAGGAACTTGGTATCACATGGTCTTTACAGATAATTTGACCCCTGGAGAAGAAGATAGAGAAAGGACGGCCTGAATTTGAAAATCAAGATATTATTGTTTGTCTAATAATGCTTAACATCTCTCTATGAGCCTATATCTTGCAATTGCAATCGTTTATTTCATATGCAGGCTCGTTTTCTCACTGTCTCACGGAATCTTTTCTAATTTTATGTTCGATCAATTTATTAACAGAGAGATGGAATGGTTAAAAGTATGACATTTAGTTTATTTTTTGTTTGTTTTCTTAATTTATCAGTCTGCAGTTGGTTTGGCATCTGCATTGACTTTATATTTCGCAACAACAGGGTGATTATGTTGGTAGATTTGTATCCGTGAGGGCAGTGTATGAAGGCTACATTAAGAATTGATCTGTTTCATGAGCAACAGTAAGTATTCATTTGCTTTCGCTAATGGGTCAGCCAACTTGTAACCTACTGAGTCTTTGTTGCTCTCTGAACCGCTTCCATCAACCACTGTGGGTTAAGATCAGATGCCACTAATAAAAACTTATTGCTTGTATAAATACAAGGTTTGATGAATAATTTAAATGTTATATTAAGGGGGGAAAAAAGACCAGGCTATCGTCCTCGGTCCCGTACGTTTATCTGCGGAACAATGTTGGAGCATTTTCTGAATGTGCAAAGGTTAGTCCAAGCAGATTTGAGTCAGCAAACTAAGTATGAGCCCTGCAACAGGACAAAGCTACAGTAGAAGGAGATGCATGTGGCGATCCTATGTTAGCCTGCTTGAGCTCAAACATCAAGGCTAAAATCCTACTAATCATCACATGAGATACTTGTTGAAAACTTCGAAAATGCACACACACTATTTTCCAGATGAGTGACAGTCAGAGCCTTTAATAAGTGCAAATCAAAAAACATCTCGTGGGAAGATGCGGAATGCAGCTACACTAGTTAAGTGGATCAAGGGATAGGAACTAACGTGTCTCGTAACTCGAACTTCTATCGCCATTCACCGCATGGTAAAGAAGTTGAGTTGTAAAAGGAAAACCCACCCCGGATGAACATAAAAGAAAAGAAAAGAAGCTTCACCAACCCAACACGAAAGCAAGTTTCTGCTAATGTTTCTTTCTTTTTGTTTTTTTAAGAATAAACTCAGATCGGTTGTAAATGACAATATTCAATTAAAATGCGATTCGGGCATTGATTCTCTTTCTCCTAGTCCTAGGAGATATTTGATTAATTTATCCATCAGTTTTGTTTTTTTTTTACCACTTAACCTATTTTAGATTTATTTACATATAAAACATAATTACGAAAACAAATTAATCATTACAAAAGATATAAACCCATGAATAAGGGAATGGCAGTTCAACGTGATGGTGTTCATCTTACATTCATAAATTTACTGATTAAAACTTAATTTAAAAGTTGACAAATTATCAAGGAACACGATTTTGGGATACATTACTCCATAGACGTTGCGGTAAGTAGTACACCTGCCAATCCGGTTCAAGTGTAAAGGAACAAATAAGAGAATTAACTCCCTCTATAAGGTATACTGTATGTTTATATAACTTAACCCTCTATTATTGCTAATTTGTCAACGTCAAACATCTTGATCAATATAATTTTGTAAACAATATCAACGGTGAAGATCATTTCTCAGGGCTAGTCGTAGAATGGACATGATATCCTTACCTTACATATGGACTCGCCTTAACTCACGAACAAAAGCTTATAGGATCTATAAAGGGCACTCTTCAACAAGTCAAACTACTAACTTACCTGAACTCGCTCCATACCTTTTAGCGTCACCGCTAGAAATCAAAACAATGTCTAGTAACAAGAAAAAGCTCATCCTTAACACTGTCTCAGTGGACTTAGGCTGTGGAAGTTGCAAGAAACCACGATTACTCTCACAAATATTCAACCCAAAGCCAAAAGTACCCTCTAAAACTACTGCTCCCACGTACCAAAATCACACTAATCTCTACTACTGCTACAAAACTTCTTCAACCTCATCAAAGACCAACCCGTCTCCGGCCACCGACTACGACACGGTAACCACATTCTCTCCGGCCATGATCAGCACCCCAAGAACGGTGCGTGGACTCGGGCGTGTCGGCGGTGAGAGCGTTGCAGTGGAGAAAGACTCGGACGACCCTTATCTGGACTTCAGACACTCGATGTTGCAAATGATATTGGAGAATGAGATATACTCAAAAGAAGACTTAAAAGAGCTTCTCAACTGTTTCTTGCAACTAAACTCCCCGTACCATCATGGGTTTATAGTAAGAGCTTTCACCCAGATCTGGAATGGCGTCTTCTCTGTGAAAGCTTCTGGGTCGGGTAAGCTGCATGGTTACTATGGGTGTGAAGAAGCCACATGATGAGTTCTTTCCTCTTCTTCGTCTGAGGCGTTTCTTTGGATATGCACGTGAACTCGTAGAAACTATTTGGTTTTGGTTTTTCTTTTCCTTACTTTCAGTAAAATCTGTTTTCAGGTCAGCAGAAAGTCTCTTAATATGTTCGTACGCCATAAGCGCATGTAATGTAAATTTTGTGTGTTAAATATTTTTAGGTTTGAGTTCGAGATGACTAAATTCTTAAATTCTCAACAGTTATTTAGACTGTGATTTAGTAGAAATATGTAATTAACTTGGCAAGATGAGGGTGCCCATAACTACGTATTTTTCCGCCCGCGCTATGTCATGTTAAGCTGATATCATTTTCCTTTTTTTCTAATTTAATTAAGAAAATTGATTGATTTAATTTTATTTTCCTCGTTATTAAAATTAATGAAATACATAAAAAATAATTTTATTAATTTATTTTTAATTATTAGTAAAAATTATGATAAGTAAAATATAATTATTAAATTTATTTTATAATTATTTTGATTTAAAATTTATCTGTTAAGTATTTTTTTTAAAATTAATATTTAATAATATTAAAATTTTAAAAATTAAAAGTATATCTTGCGTAAATAAATATTAATTTATAAATTAAAAATTGCACATTTATTAATTAATTATTTGATAAAATAGGAATAGTTTATTACTCATATCTATTAAAAATTAAGAATTTATTTATTGGTTCATAGAATTAATTTGTCTAATTTCTATTTAATATTTTATTATTAGTAATAATGAACTTTGATTATATTGGTATTAACAATTAAATAAAGATTTATTTTTACTTAAAATATAATTCAAAATCGGAACAAAAAGTACAAGTAAAACATAAGTGGAACAAACCTTAGTTTTGAGTAATATCTACCCAAATTTCATTGGGGTGTATTAATAGAAAATATTTATTGTACCAATTGAATAAGATATTTGGAGCCCCAATAAATGAATCTTACGGCCATTCAAATGAGGACTTCTTGATTCTGTAGTAGGCTATTTTCAACCCCTGCACGTGAAGTATAAGCAAGAAGAAGGCGGATGATTCATCTTAATCAAAGATTAAATAAAATTTGGATGATTTTTATCCCTGTTAAGTCCACAGATCCTCAAAACTAGGCAGGTCTTACATTATATGCGCAGGGAGTTGGCCTGGACAGCGTCACGAACTTTACAGCGAATCGGTGTAAAACTGAAAAAGAGTTATCTGCCCTTAAACAGCAAAGGAAAGGGGTCCAGGTGCATCAGGAACTCGTCATCTGAATACTTGGCTCGCTCTTGATGTGAATGAGAATGACAGAAGAATGAATCCTTTTTATTATTATTGTAAAATATGTTGACTTGGAACAATTTCCAAAGTCGTCATTTACTTACTCCCCCTCAAAAATCAAAATCCCATACCTTTCCATGATCGGATCCCATTGCTCAAGGCATGTGATCATTAACTATTTAAGAAACCTTTGCAAGTGGAACCATTTAAATGGAAATTTATTAATTGATTAATTAAAGAGACTTGAACCAAAATTCGTGGGAAATTAGAAATATTACTTGCAGACTAGTTGGAGTTGGAGCAATAAATGTATACACTAAAATTACTAATTAAATTAAATTATTGGAAATTAATGAAAATTTTAACTAACCCCATCAGTAGTAAGGAGAAGACTGTCACGAAGCTTTGCCTTTTGAAAGCAAAGCAGAGAAGAGTGTAGGTTGTAGAGTAATTCTGGGAAAAATAAATATCCACCTTGTAATGTATGTACAGAGCATTATTTATACTACTATGTCTAAAAGGCTATTGGTTGAGCCTCCTAGAATCAAGGAAAAATATTCTAACTACCTACTGACATATGTATTAGCTAGTTGTACAGTATTGGATGAAGAGGAAAAAAAAGACAAACAAGAAAAAGACAAAAGAGAGTAAGCTGGGCCACTGGTCTTAAGGGTCCAACCCATTGGTTTGGGTTCTTTATCAGTCGCCCCTCAAGTCGGAGGCTTGGTTAATGACTCCGAACTTGCTAAGTAGACCCGAAAACACGCGTGTGGACAACGCTTTGGTAAACAAGTCCGCGATCTGCTCTTTGGTGTTCACATGTTGCAACTCAAGTAACCCTAGATTCACACAATCACAAACCAGATGTAGATCTATCTCAAGGTGCATCGTTCTCTCGTGAAAGACGGGGTTCTTCAAGATGTAAATAGCTGCCTGATTGTCGCAATAGAGAGGTATGGGTTCTCGAACGTTAACCCTAAAGGCTTGAAGTAGTTGTATAATCCATTTTAGCTCGCAAGTCGTTGAGGCTAAACTTCTGTACTCCGATTCAGCTGAAGATTGACTCACCGTAGTCTGCTTTTTTGTTTTCCAGGAGATCGGTGATCCACCGAGGAATATGCAGAAGCTGGTTAAAGAGCGTCTGGAGAAGATACAACTTCCCCAATCCGAATCCGAAAAAGCTACAAGGTGAGGGCTTTCGTTTGCTGCGTAAAAAATTCCCAAAGTTTGGGTTCCTTTGAGGTATTTCAGTACTCGTTTAGCTGCTTCCCAGTGGGGTAATCTAGGGTTACTCATGAATTGACTCAACTGTTGGGTTACATACGTGATGTCTGGTCTGGTAAACCCTAGATATTGTAATCTTCCGACTATTCTTCTGTATACTTCTGGCTTCTTCAGTAACTCACCTTCTTCAATGCTTAATTTTGTTCCAGGCACGATGGGTGTTGTGTAGGGAGTACAGTCCAACAAGTTGGTTTCTTGTAGGATGTCCCTGATGTATTTGCTCTGGGTAAGTAGCATTCCGTCCTC